>JAGVSP010000875.1:0-145000 GCA_022494985.1 Micrasema minimum
CTTCAGTGGCCAGGCCGAGGTATCGAATACTGCAATTAATTTCTTTAAAAAAATAATTTTCAAATAAACTCTATATGTGCCCGGACGCGAGGGGAGAGGGAATCGTACAGCAGACCCTCGTGGCACGATAGTGCAACATGCAAACCACTACACAACAAAGCTGATAAATTATATACTGCACTTATTCAAATGAACGTACAAATATTTATTTTCTCATTGATCGATTAAAAGTTTGTTGGTTTACAGTAGTTGACAGAAGAGGGTGTGTGTACTCATAATTACGAAAGGCGTTTGTTAATTTCTCCCTAAAAGTAATTTAGTCGTTTATCTCATGGATAAAAGCACCTGACAGAGAATAAGAAGGTCCCGGAGCAAACCATAATTATTTAAAGAATGAAGAATTTGGATGAATTTGAGTTTTTTATATTTTTCTCTCGATTTTAAAAAGAAAAAATCTGATATTATTGATATCCCAACAGAGACAGACAAACTCTGGAAACGAGTGTGGATTATCTAGGCGTTTTACAGGGCTTATGACCTGTCATTGGTTTGGGTTAAGTGGCCACTTGATGTATTACAACATTCCCCATTCCGCCCATCATCTGATAACCATATATATGTCAATTTTTTATATATTGACTTCGTCATCAGACTTCGTCTCGTCTTCAGACTTGTAGACAAATTACCAGCATGAGTATAATCCAGTTATTTGTTTACAAGTATCTGTACACGTTCAAAATGTTGTTCTGATCTCTCTCAGAAAAAATCTGTTTTATTTTTATCGACCATGTCGGGTCATTCTGTAAATACGCATTTATGACACCAGCCCTGAAATAACTTGGCCGTTTTTACGTTTTATGTTGGTGCCTCGGTCCATAAAAACCGGAATTTCCATACACGTTAGCCTATAAATTTCTTCCAGGCAAGCAGACGTATACGCATTTTTCAAGCCGTCAAATTTAGTAGGTACGTTTGTGAAACAGGAAAGCGTATTATTTGCGTTTTTCTCCATTGCTCCAAGTCTTGTTTCAAATTAACCACGACTCTGGCGGAAAAATATTTATTTATTTATTTTATTGTTTTTACGCCCATAGGGAATTTACATATACATTTTTTAATTATTACACAGTAGATAACTATTCATTACCGCCAGAGATGGCATCCAGACACTGTTCCCTAAAATGCACTAGATTTGTGTTGAAAATAACAATATTGTTAGCAAACTTGTTAGCCAGTGCGTGCTCTTCGTATCGGTGAGTTAGCACTGTAATTGGTCGATAATTGGCTGCAGTAAAATAGTGCATTACTACGGTTAACTCGACCAGGCACTCCTATACTAATTAAATTTGTTAGTTGACAACAACTCAAACATAGATTTCAATACTTTGAACAGAAAGAGCAAATCATTTAATATTTTCTTCTATTTTCTAATGTTTGTATATTCAGAAAAGTAATTTAAAAAGTATAAATTATGTTTTACAATAGGAATATTTATTGAAGAGGTGCACCAACGACAGGGAAAAAATCACATTTTGCATAATATATACTCATAACTTGGTACCACGGTAGCGGGGCTCACTAAATGTGGTCGCAAACTAGAGTATTTTATTTTTTAAATTGAAATGAAAGACGATATAAAATAAAAACGGGCACATTAATTCCCTTGTATTTAAATGTGCCAGTTGATAACTAATTGTTTTTTATTTTGCCTTTGGTTTTTCCTGAAACGTGAGATGAAATGCCAAAAAGAGGGCTTCCCGTAATTTTCGTTCTTGAAAAATTCATACACTGTTTTTCAGAAATCGTTTGAGGTATTTCCCATGTCATTGCGCTTCGTAGTTGCAAGACTTGTTGTTATCTAGTTTATTTTTGTACAGCGCTCTTAACCCATTTAGACCTGAAACTATTTTTGTCACAATTTTATGAAATTTTTGTTATTAATAGAATTAAGGACGTTAGTAAATCACCTAAAAAATACGTAAAAAATTTTTTTGTGTAAGGGTTGCTAGAAATCACCCGACCCGTATGTGGGACAGTAGGCTCATACATATGCAAAAAGTCCAAGTATGGCAATTTATCTTATTCTTTCTTTGGTATTATAAAACAATAAACTAATATGATAACATGCTTGTTATTTCAGAACACATTTTAATTATGATAAAATAACTCAAGTTTTAAGTATCATCATCATCATCATCATTCATTTTTAGTATAATAAAGGTAAATAATATTTATCGTGCAGAACAACATTGCATTTTGTGCATTTGGCTGGGCATTTTTTTCGGCATTAGCCACATCTTGTTTGTTGCTTTGTTCCACGATAAAATGGTCTTTGTTGTTTATCATATATATCTTGATTCGCCCGTTCGTGATGATAGCCTGCTGGGTCCTGGGTTTGAAATAAATGTTTCTTAATGCGATCCGTCTTCAAAGCGTCAATAAACCTATTGAACTTCCATTATGCCTTGAAAGCAACCATGGATTTTGAACTGCCATATATCAAAGCAGTGTATAATCAGAGGCATGTACCATTATTTGTCACCGATGCTAATCCCATGGAAGGTTCTGGTCTGAACGATCCACTCGTCCCATTTTTTGGATCATTTTTGATGGATCAAATGTGCTTGCGATACGGTGATTGTTTTTGTTTGTAAGTTGTTGCGAATATTGTTCTGTTTTTATGGATATGATTAACTCGTATGAAACTCGCAGTTACTCGTGTATGTCCGTTACTCAATTCATTTACCAGTGGTAAACCCGTAAAAAAAAAAAAAAAAATGTAATTTTCTCCCATTCCAATATCGAAAAGTTTGTCAGTATAGGTAAGAACAATATTGGTACCAAGACTTAAATTAGATTATTCGATATTAAGGATTTGTGCTGGGACCCTAGTATGGTTCAAACCACATTATATAACCACCTAATGTTGTTCCCACCCAAAGATTGTACCCATAACTTTAGCTCAGCTTCAGTTCTAAGGACTATGCTAAAGCATACTTGGAGGCAAATGATTCATTTCCAAATTATCTTCATCTCCTGTTTTCATTTTCTGTCACATCATCCTTAGCATTATCAGGTGAAGTAAGAAAATATCCTTCTTCGTCATTGTATTGTTCAAATTTTCATCTTCCAAAAGAGATACAACATTAATTCAACGTCCACAAAAACCCGAAATTAACGAAAAAATACCGCATATTTATAAAAATCAAAATTTGTATAGTGGTATAGTCCTACTGTCCACATAGGGGTCACTATAATTTCAACGGAAAAAAAAAATGCAACACTAATATTGAAATCATGATAATATTGAACTAGTATGCTAAGTAGAAGCCATATTAATGAATTTTAATTTAAAATAAATAAAAAAGAAGGTATGAAAAAAACACATCGTTATATTACCTCCTCGATGACATCAATGGTAAAAATAAAAAATAAACACTGATTTAAACTGCGTCTATATTCAACCTCTGACAAATTTCAGGCAAACTGATATCGTTTATATTTATCATTATAACCTTCCTCCTGGACATTAAGATAATTTTGTAACATTATAATTATTGTGGTTCTTCAGCACATTTTTTATAACACACTGTCCCATATGTGGGGACGGTAGGTCTAAATGGGTTAAGGCGACTTTCGCAAATTAATAATTTGATTAACTCCACCAAGCGTGGTATGTATTTTTTTTGGTGATAAAACGAAATATTTGAGTTTCTAAGGATATTTATATTTACATAATTTAAACACGAGTAATTAAAACATATTTATCACAGTATCCGTCAGGCATTCACATAGCCAAAATGTTAATGCTTCTAGGACAGAAAATATTGCTCAGAATTTTGAAAACTGTCTTGTTTCATATGTTATTTATCATCTCTCAATCTATTACGCTCCCTTATCCGCACCCAATGGTGCATAAGGCACTGCATTGATACACAAATGCAGTCTATCTTGATCATGTCTATCACCCATCTATTTATTCATTTTTCTGACAGCAACAGAGCCTTTTGCGTGATATAAGGAAAAAATACCACAAAAAAGTGTTTTAAAAAAAGAAAGATGCCATAAGTGTTAAAAAACCATGGATTTAGTATATTATGATACAAAATATAGAGCATATTCAAGTCTCCGTAATAGCCAGCTTTTACACTTGTTTCAAATATTCTCAAGTAAGAAAGAGATAACAAGTTTGTCTCGACTCATTCAGCAATTTTTCCTGTGTTGTATGGAAATTCATTTTTCCGCATCTGTAATATCCGAAGTATCATTCTTATAAAAATTCTTTTCTCGAAACCTTGCTAATCCCGGTGTGAATTATTTTGGATTTATCAATACTTAATATGATTTTTATCTATGCTGGGAAAAACTGTAAGAGTCGTCGATACCAAAATGAAGATATAACGTTTCACAGGTATGGATTTCCTGGTTCAGATCAGTTAAGACTGTTTTTCTTTATATTATAGTCTAGTACCCACTCATGCAAAGTTTTTTTGAGTAACTACACAAGCTATTTCAAAGAGAACTGTCAAAATTTTGTGTCCCATTTGTATTTTGCAGTAAAACAAAAGACAACTATATCTATCTTCCACTAGCTTATACATTTTAATAATTCTGTTTCCCTCTAACAAGTTGAAATTGAGACAATTGTCTAAATCTGGACATGACAAGGGACGGAAGAAAATAGCTTATCTATGAAAATGAATATCATTGATTTAAACACATAATTCAGCCAATTCTGACATTTCTGCCATAAAATACAAAAATAAGTTAAATAAACTATGCGTTAGACCTATGAATATAACAAGTAATAAAAAATGGGGTACAGAAAATGAATTCGGAATATTATGAAGTTGGCGTAATGAAAAAAACTTATGGAGAAAACGTTTAAAAATTACGTTTAATTGGACTGTTTTATTTCAAAATTCAAATATTTCCCGCCACTCCGTTTTCATATTGATTGCAGCAAAACAAGATGGCCACCCTTATGCGGCCATACGGAAAACATGCGCAGTAGCAAACATCTAGAAATTTGCGCTATTTTGCGCAAGCTCTATCAAACGGAATAGTCTGCATAAAGGAAAATTTTGGAGGCACTTTATAAGAAATAAACAATTACAGCATTATATTTGTAGGCGTGTAAGTTTGGCTTTTTTATGAAATGTTTTCGTATTGTTTGACAGTTTTGTAAGATGAAGATCGCCATGTTGTGGTAGTTTTGCAGCTGATTTTCCTTCAGTTAGCCGACATACGAGTAGGACACCGGAAAATACAATATTTTCGCGCTATAATTATTGCAAAATGGCCGCTGTCGGCTTCGTGCGATAAACAGTTGACACGCGATTAAACTGCAAACATTTTCAGCGCTTTTTGTGACATGTGAACCGTAGAAAACTAAAATATTAAACATTTTAGAAAAGCTAATTTGCTGTAGTACCGTTTTATACCACGCTGTCATTATCTCACTGCAGAAAAAGATTGTTTACATCATTGGTAAGCCAATAAATATTGTTTTCTGTGTATTTTGGTAACCTTTTCACTATGGGTTAATAATGTCAAGATTTTATCTCGAAACAAACAAAACAAAGACATTGGTTTGATCTCCGTATCTCTGCGTGTAAATTTGTAAACAGTGTTGAAAATCAAACATCGCACAATTTATTATTGAAAAAACGTTACAGATAATAATATTATGCAGCTTTTATGCGACATTTGACCTTATCAATATTTTGAAATGCACTTGCATTACAATATGCACTTTTCATTAATATGTTTTAATACTTAAGAATACAAAAAAAATGATCATAAATAATATAATTTATTCAAATGTTACTTAGAAATGTGTGGTTTTCAAAAACAATACATCTTTTGCAGTTTAATTGTAATTTAAGTTTTGTCTCGTTTACATATTTTTTATTATGAGGAATATGCAGAGCACAGGGAATCTTTGGTCACCAATTTATAGTAAAAACACGTCATGTTTCCATGCATTTCTCTCCGGGTTTATCTGACATTTTGTTTGTAAACGTCGAAAGGCTTTGGTGAATTAGGAATTAATTTCAATGATTTTTAGACGCAAATTTATACTAATCAAAGACCTCTTTACATAATAATAATATATTCAAATAAAACTAGATTTTCGGTTCTACTTAATATATTTAATTCATAATGTGACAGTTTTATAATGCCCTAACAAGGCGAAGTTATTGTCACGTAATAAATTTAACATAAAAAATATCGTGATAAAATTTATCAGGTCGATTTGTTTACACTGTGATATTTTTTTACCTGAGTTTTTTCATCAATGCGATGATCAAGTGCAAAGGCACAATTGATAAATTTATTACATGAAGGCATGTTGAACAGCCTTATGTTTTATCGGTTCAAGTTCAAAGTAATACATATTACTAATATTACAATGTATTTTGTTTAGTATTGGAAAAAAATACAAGTGATATTCTCTGTAAAAGACATCTTACGCGAAAAACATTATCGACAATTATCCCCCATATTTCAATTTATCTTGCCAACAAAGCAACAAAATTAGTTTTAAGGGTGAACGAAAAAATATAGAACTGGTGATTTCGTACATAATGGCTTCGTTTTTTTTTGTTGTTTCTTATAAATTTAAACTTCTAGAAATAATCTTTACGATGAGAATATTTTTTCTTTCTTTTTTATCTTTGTTGTTACTTCTTGTGAAAAGCCTGTACTTGCTTCTACCTCTGTTTTTCTTTTTATGTTTATTTTAACTGATTTATATTTGACTGTTGGTTTTCCTGTCAATAATAAACCCCATAAATAAAATAAAACGATTTAAACTATGGTAGTGATAATCCCCGAATACTTAATATTTAAAGTCTCGCTTTGTACACAACAATTTGAGTGTGTCCAAATAATTCGGTAAGAATCTCACGTGCAATCAGTAAAGGCTTCCTGCTAAAATGCTTACAATTTTCCTCAATGGATGACAGCGAGTGTGTAACATGGTGAAGCGTCGCGGCCATTTCACTGTTATATATACTAGTTTCTGATTATTGGCAGATATGGATATCCAATATAGGCGAAATGGGGAATGTTGTAATACACCAAGATGGTCCCTTAACCCAGCCAATGACAGTCAATAAGCCTGTAACGCGCCTAGACTAACACCATATACCCTTTCAATACTTCATACGTCCTCTGGTTGAAGACTGTCAAATTATGCTCGTTTTATGCACTTATATTAACTAGGGATTTCTGGTGTACCACAATTTAGTGTAAGTTGTCATTGGGCGTAAAATATATACTAATTATCACCGTAAGATAATTTTTTGTTTAGCATAAAACCCCCACCCTTCGGGTATTTCTACACCTCTATCTACACCATTAAAAATACGAAAAAAATACATTATTAAAGATAGCAACATTATCATTTAGAACCAAATTACTGAAATGTCTTTATTGTAATCACCAACTATCTACGTGTGATATTATACTGCAGTTTGAGTGTTTAGACTTAGACACTACTATCCCTTATAATCACCTATGAACTTTCAAAAGCACATGAAACAACCTTTTGGCCCCTAATCAACCTACCAGTCTAGAAATGGGTTGATAAGCTAAAAACATTCTCATTTTGCTATCTGTTTTATTAAAAGGCCGATGAAGATGACTTCACAATCCACATCAGTATTCTTCAACCTTTTTGTCTCCTCGTACAATGTTCTAAGTATCTGTTCGCTGCAATGCTGACCCATATTCATGGCATTTGTTCATGGGGAATGGAGCACTCCATCCATACGGTGTGGCCCACTACTGTGTGGCCCACTTACTGGGGTGGCACTATTGGGACAGGCATAAGATTGGACCCGAAACGGGAAACTGCAACGTACGACAAGGGGAAATGTCCCCCCCCCATGAATCGAATTTCCATAAAATCATTCGTTAATGCATGATTTTATGGAAAAGGAAAAAAGAACTTAATAGCGCCATATGGGGGTGTAAATAAAAAAAAAGAAAAACTTAAATACATCTGTCAAAACAAATTGTATGAGAAAAAACAGTTAAAAATATTCCTTTATTTTATGAACATTTCAGTCTGAAAATGACATTTTGACAACACATTCCGTTTTTATCGTAACCTAGCAACGCGGCAACGGTTGCTATGGAAACAAAGCATTGTTTACTTCTTCCAGTTTTCGTATGGGCAATGTTCTTATGCCGGTTCTCTTTCTTCTATATTCTTTGGTGTGCACATAATAATATACCATATTAAATTTATGATCCAGGACTTCTAAATAAGTTGAGAGCTAGTTATTAACAGTTCCCTAGGAATACCCTAAAAAGGGTTCAAAAATCATGAAAGTTGGTAGGTACGTAAAGGTTTTCATTTACTAATTAAGAATTATTATATGAATAATGAGATGCAAAAACCACAGACCCTCATTATTATTTTTTTTAAATGTTTTAAAGTATAAAGATTTTTGTAACAGATTAGAATAAAAATTATCACGTCATGATCATAAATTATAATAATCATTTAACAAACGAATTTAATAAAATAAATTATAATTTACAACGAACATGTAAAGAGAGAGGAGAAGTTTGGAGGTGAATATAAATTGTTACTGGTTGGGTTAATTGGCCACTTGATGTATTACAACATTCCAAATTTCGCCTAGTATTTAATATATGATATATGCTGATTATCAAAACTTGTATATAAACGTTGAAATGGCACGAGGCTTCACATGCTAAAACTCTGGGTGTTTCATTGAGAAAATTGCTAAGCATTTTTGCAAAAACCTTAATTGTAAGTGAGATTATTTATTTCTTTAGAATTCTATCACCTACTAGAAAACGCCCGAAGAAGACTCTTCAATTTGATATATAATATTTTTTTCCAAATAATTTTTATATTTCTGAGACAACATCTCTGTTGAGATGTCAATTGTTATTTAATGTTAGCACGTAATGGGTGAAACCCAGTTTTTGTCTACAAGTATTTGGACATACTCAAAATGTTGTTTTTTAAATTATATTCTAATAAAAAAATATATAGGGTAGTTAAGGTCGGCAATAGGTCGAGAATGTTGTTATACTAATGCAGTGCTGTATACACTTCGAAAAATTATATAAAGTGTACACGAATTTATGCGCAATAATTTAAAGAGTCGAAATAATTATGAGAAGATGTATGAATGTATAGGAAGCGAAGGAGGTTTGTTAGGATTTAGTGGTATGGCGTTCTATCATCTCTGCCTACCCCTACGGGTATATGGCGTGATGGTTATTTTGTTGGTTAATTTTAATGTTGGTAAAATAAATTACGACGAGTGTTCGTTAACCTTAAAACTTTTCAGTTATTTGTTAGGTAGATTGCATAGCAAAAGGAGCAGTTGTCAAATAGGAACAGTATAAAAAAAATTACTTGGATTTTTAACTTTTACTAACGATCAAACATCCCAGTCTTATGATAAATAAATGCAGCATCGAAAATATTTTTTGTTCATTTCTCAATACAATGCGCTAATTCAGGTATATTTTGTAAAGCTTCTACTTTAAATTTAGCTAATTAATATCGTATACTATGCTTTCTACGTTTAAAATATTATTTTCCATTCCTAACAGTGCAAAAACATCTAGATATTGTACAAAAAACCGTACACCGGAAAGCAAATATTTATGCAATAGTCACTTTATTTTTAATTTAACCCTTTGTTTCATCATTTATGTGAACCTGACCGGAAAAGGCTAACGAGCATAACAAGTAAAAGGCTAACAAGCGTAATTCCAAATCCTTTTAACTAAATATTCTGATGTAAATACCCCAATGCTGTACTATTATACTATTTCCATAAACCAAAGCATAGCTTGTCTTGTGTTGTATTTGTATACAAAGAGAAATGTATACAAGTAATCCAACCATTTAACTATGGGGGGGCGAGCTTTAGCAATCTTACCCTTTTAACGAGACGCACCTAATTAAATTTACACTGCAGTAATATAAGACAGAGTTAAAAAAGCAATCATGCCAAGGGTGCTTAGTAAATAGCACCATAAATTTTTTTTTCCCTTTTTAGGAAGTAGTGAAAATTGCAAGCTCACTTTATCAAGACCACAGACCAGTTAAGTGAATGGAGCGTATCAACAAAGGTGCACTTACTTAAAAAAGCAATTTTATTATTCGCTGTAGTACTTTTGTAAAAGGGGAAAAGCGACTTTTCGGTGAGTTGGTTGCGTGGACTAATATTTGACCATTTAGGCAAACAAAACGGAAGTGTGTACCGGTGGGAATCGCAGCCTGCCTGGCGCTTTCTGGGTCCCGACTTGTTCAACGGACAGTTTTTGGTCCACTTTATTTAGTACTAGGGAAAATGTTTTAAATTGGTTTTTTGAACAAATAAATACCTATTTAAGATACGCAATAATTCAAAATTTTAAAATTAAAATGACAAAATTATAAAAATATTTTCAGTTATTATTCATATACAGCCTTAAAGAAGCTAAGTAATCGCTATTCTTTACTATTACATTAGGTTATAATTCCCCGCTATTGTATAAATTATGCAAGAATTCCTAGAATAAAAAGGAATCAATAGTTTCATAGTTCCTTTACGTAACGGTTTGAATTAACTAACTGTCGATTCGCTATTTCGCTGTGACGTCACTCGCGGTGCGTGGGGAGGGGAGGGGGGGGGCGATCGATCGCCGCTCTGCGGATGGTGCGCAGCTCCGCCCCGGCGCAGCCCACAGCTGGTTCCCTCCCGCGCCTAGTTCGGCCGTGCGCCATGCCCGCGCCTGATACCGAGGCATGACTCAATCAGAAACCACAGTGAATCGAGTGACAATCCCGCGATAGAGTGAACACACGACATCATGCCGAAAAAGAAAGTAGAGGAAGAACCCATCATCCCACCACAGGATGGGAAAATCTGCGGCACGATTTGCATCTGTCAGATGACATGCATCCTAAGCTGCGTGGCCCTCGTGTACCTAACAGTTGCCATCTACATGCCGTCCTCTCGAGCCTTCGCCTCGGGCATCAGCGAGACGCCCATCATGTGCACGACCACCAGAGCCATCAACAAGGATGCTTGCGAGTGGGGATCCTGCGGGGAATGGTGCCTCAGCAAAACCTCCGGAGCCTGCATCCAAATATACGTGAACCTCCGACGCAACGGCTCCTCGTTACTATTTGCCAATTGTACCAACGCGGCTAATAAAACGTGCTACGGGATAGATCAAGAAAATGCCAGGAAATATCGCTGTATAGCGGACGACTGCAAAAATTTAACTGGGACGTTCAACTGTTCTTTAGGGATGTGTATAAATATAACGGACGCGTTCGAGTGCGTTTTCCATGACACAGATCCCCCGTTAAAGTGCTCAGAAAGACGTGGAAAAATTACGTGCATAGACATAGACGGTTTATTCAGCTGTACTAAAGGGACTTGCGAAAAAATTAGAACTCCGTACAATTGCGATCGCCGATGTGTTGACATCCCCACGCGGAATAAAAACATGATATTACTCAGTGGCGATAAAGTTTATCTCTCGCAATGCGAAAGAGCTCTCGAAAAAGATACGGGGAGAGAAGTTTGGTCGGAGGATCAAGACAACGTTCTTATGACATCTTGTTACAGTATAAGTAACAGCTCCGAAGGTGTGATGGCTGTGGACTGTATAAATGGATCCGTTCTTGAGAAGCACGTTCTGACCGATTTGACCAATTTTACGTACTTGAGCTATCTGCACACGTTTGTCGCACATCCCATAAAAACAATAGCTCCACCTGAACAAGAGCTGATCGTTGCAAATGAGAGTAAACTGATGATAAATTTAGAAGGTTGCGTAAACACGCTGCAAGACGAATGCAGGGATTTTATTAAAGATTACGGGAAAGATGGCACAGACCACAATGCCAGGGCTCGGTTTCCCTGTTTCTACGCAGAAGGAACGGGATATCGTTGTGGCACGTTTCGACCTGGAGAAAACCTACAGGCAGTTCATTATAGCCGCCATATTGCCGTCCGTCCTGTTTGTGGTATCTTGCCTGACGCTACTGTTGTGCCAGAAGGCTGTGGTAGTAGGAGATGATGCCAAGATGAGGTTCAAGGGTTGCGCTGGTAGTGAACTTCCTGCGGACACAGCAGCGCAGCCTAATTCAGATAATGTTATGGCACTCTGAGATCCGTCACGTAAGAATTACATTATTTTATATTTATTAATAAATAAATACTAATCAACAAATAAATAAGATACTAGACTCACGATACGGAGGTTACGGGTTCGATTCTCGGAAAGAGCACAAACAATAAAAAATGCAATTTTGTGATGTTGTTCTCCTCTGCTATTGGGTCCTATGTCTGTTGAGTTGTTTAAATAAACACATTATTCGTAAATATAGAATAACAAATATCACATAACATAAACACATAAGTAAAATGTTTTTGTTACTAAAAATCACCGAAATTTTCGATAATGACGCTTGTTTCAATTGTTCGGAAATAAAGGTGCCTAAAATAATAATATTTTGTGTATTGTCTAGGAATCGAATCTAGGGATTCTTGATTCGGGGTCCGTTACACAAATCACTTTGAATATAATTCATGGTTTTTTATTTAATTTTTTTTAAAACGATTTTTTAAGGAAAAAAAATTGTTTACAAAAAAACATATTAAATACACAAATATATATTTTTTTAAATAAACGAAAATCTCACAAAGGCATAACCTGTTCGTGGGTATACAAAGTATGTCAATTTTGAATTTCTTTACACTCTTTCAAACAACATTTAAAATTTAATATACGAAAAATATCAATATAAAAATATAAGAAAAGATAAACATTTTTTAGGAATAAGAAAAATAATATATAAAAAAATTAATAATAAAACATAAGAAAAAGAAATAGGATATATACTGTGTTGTTTTTGCCATATTAATGCGGCGTAATTAAAAATAACACACGATACTCAGCGATAACAGAGGTCAATACATACATATACAAAAATGATAAAATAATTTTGTATATAAAATCATAAGTGCTTCACACTATGTACAAGTATATACTTGGTAAACCTACGTATAAGTATATATTATTATAATATGTAAGTATACCAACTTCTAATTTCTGATGAGTGCCGTATCTTGATCGTCTTCCAAAAACGAAGAATGCCATTAATATTGGCTGATATTAGTAAGTCTAATTTATTATACCCACCTATAATAATGATGTAGTTAAAAATATTATTGATTGACGTGTAAAATTTACATGTAGCCCAATAATTTATATTTCATTTATGTTCAAGTGAACTAAGTATATAATTAGGTGATCAAAGTATTCAATACAAATTAAGAAATCGTTTTTAGAAACGTTTTAAATGTCCGATCAATCCAGTATTGTTTAAAATCAATTACGACTTCATTGAAACCATAAAAACCCTATCGAAAAAATATGTTTTCATAATCTATAGTAGGTACGACAAAATGAAAAGGTTTCATTATCTCCCTTTTACTTATTAAGGACCCACCGTCTGGAGTTTGACATTATTTACTATTGGGTTGATATTTTTTGTTTCAGGCGTTCCCCTCCTGCACGAGAGTCCCGTCCACAGTGGACTGGGTGGGTTCTAGCGCCCCCCGCCCTCGCCCCTGCCCTCGCCCCAGCCAGCTTGCAGCGACCCCCCCAGACTAGCGCCGATCTTCGCAGCATCATCGCTACCAGCCGCCTTCACAGGAACTTCGGTCCTTCGACCACTTGTGCACCATTAGCGAACTTCACTAGGAGAAGCGATACCGCTCATTTCATATCATTCGTCAATTACGTTTTAAATAAGTATGACAAGTTTGCAAGGCTTACGCTCGTGTTCCGTTCATTTCGTTCTTAGTTGAACACCGTTGGGTCGTCTACGTTCCATTCATTTATCATCAGTTGGACGGCGTTGGTTCGTCAAAGTTACATTCACTTCTCATAGGTTCGACAGCGTTGATTCGTCAACGTTTCATTCGCTTCTTAGTAGTTGGGCTGCTTTGGTTCACTAACCTTCCAATTACGTATCATCAACTGAATAGTGTTGGTTCGTAAACGTTCCAATTACGTCTCATTAGTTAAACATCGTTGGTTTGTCAACGCTTCACTTACGTTTCTGTAATTGAACAGTGTCGTTTCGTCAACATTCCATTCATTCTCATTCGTTGGACAGCATTGGTTCGTCAATCACGGACTCTACACTTCACTAACTGGCTTCGGAGCGCTTCGGCTGTAAAGTGAGGTGACAACGAAGGGAGCGTCGCGGTAGTCATTCGTTGCAATGAAAAAAGTTTCGCTCGGGCGGACGACCACCGCTCGGCCATCGGGGGTAAACGACAAACTGTGCTCGGTGCTAATCGTGTGCGCTGGAGGGAAGAGCGCGTGAATAACGAAACAAAAAAAAACATTTTATAGTTTTAGTATAAACGCAGACTTCGTTGTTAAATCTCACCTGCTAGCGGTATTTTTTTTAAACTTGACACATTCTTAGCTCAATTTAGTTAAACTGCTCTATACAGTGAGTTGTTTCTTAAATAACGCCAAAATTGATCGCAATAAAAAAAATAAAAGTGATTTCAAATTCGATTATATAAACGTAATCATTTTTATTCAATAAAGTTTTTTATAAGTGTAAATAACGTTGATTTCAATGAAAGTCTCTTCGATTTTAGTAATTTTTAAAGTTAATGGAATTATCCAGTGCTTGTGAAAACTGACGTTATCGAAATTCTAAAAAAGTCACTTAAGTGTGACTGACTGGTAGAGTATAAAGTATTAGTGTGAACGCAATATGAAGGGGTCTCTTCACTCCACAATGGACTCCGACGAGTCGACCATAATAATGGGCGCAGAGGTGTTAAGCGACAGAGGAGACAGTCCTTCGCCGCCAAAATCTCCAGTGCCGCCAACAGCGGCGGAGAAACTGGCCATCCTAGTCGAGAAAGCCAAGTTCTACACATCTCTCTGCCTCGGAACTTCGGCCATCCTGGCCGTGTTCGCCTTCTTGTTTCTCATCCCGTTTGTGGTGGAGCCAGCCATCACGACAATCTTGGCTGATTTCGAATCAGAGGCAGTCACGTGCGCGGTGAGCGAGCACCTGTATGTAGAAAGGGATGAAGAACTGCTCGTGGGCATCGTGCAGAGAGGGCTGTACAACGGCGCACACGCGATGCTTTCAGGTAAACAATGAACTAAATTGTGTACTGAAATTACTTCAAAGGAATAATCTCAGCAGCAAAAATCTTATGATTCGATTTCCTTTTTCAGTTTATTTTTGAAAATGAAACACAGAAATTGAGAAAATGTTTTGATTAAATTATCACTAATATCAAGGTATTCTCCTGAATGTACTGGCTCTGAGTATATGCCTCTGAGTAAACTTTAAAATAAAATAAAAATAAAAAATATTACCTCAGAGAACTTTTTGGTAATAATTGTGCGAATAAAATTCAAAATGAAATTTGAATCTAACCTTTTAAAATTAGCCAACATTTTTATTCGAAAAACAAAAATACAAATCTCAACTGCATGAAATGAATAATAACATCTTTTGTTAATTTAACTTAAGAAAATGAACTCTTTTGAATGAAGAATTTTTATATTTTTTATTGGTACCGCTTAATTGTTAATTTATTTAATTTGTTATAAATTTCAAAGTCAATTTAATTTATTCCTAAGGGAGTCTCCATTAATTTTTGAAACTGAGGGGAAAAGGGGCCCACCTCCATACGAAGCTGCTTTAGATTACTGGTGGACTCTCTATCAACTAACCAACTATCACGCCATTTCCCGGTAGGGGTAGGCAGAGAGGATAGAACTCCATACCACTCTGTCCTGACAAACTTCCTTCGCTTCTCATGCACACACGCCGATTATTCCGTCTTTTTACATATCCGCTTTCAGTACTTGTCGTACTTGATCAAGTACGGTCAGCTACGCTATTTTAAAAGATTTTACTTGATTTAAACGCTACATGATATAATTCGTTTCCAGATCCTCGTGAACTACTCCCGCATGCCGTACTCCGAGTTCCTGCAGAGCGGCCTGACGACGGCCACCATGGAGTGGGACGTACTGGACACGCACTACCTCATCAACACGGAGGGATGCGGGTACCCGCCGCGGGTCAACTGCACCACCTTTGCCAAGGAACTGCACGAGCAGATGGATGCGGGGGCTGCCTTCCCATGCTACTACAGCAAGGTGAGATTACAGATTCTTCTTCCTTCGGCAGCATTGGATGTCCCTAGACGCCACCGAGGTTCAAGATTTTTACTAGGTGCTTATTTGTTGAATAAGACCAGATGTTTTTGAGACGGTTTCACACCCTAGCCTAGTCAAGACAGTACATACAAACAAAAACTTTATGTTTGTTCTACTACTACTACTTTCCCCTGTTGCTCCCAATGGTGCATAGAGCACTGCATCGTTATTCCAAATACAGTTTAGATTTATCATTTTATTACGTGAAGGATGATCAGTACCAGTCCAAGGTATCACACATGAAATATAAATATATTTAAGATAGGTGAACGGCAAATAACCCAGAGAATCATTACTTATGTTTATGACCGATGTTATATCCCATCCCTCAACTCAATTGTATTGTGTCTTTTGTAAGGATAGAATGGTCTTTGGATAGGTATTGTGATAAGGTACGGCAGGGGACGTATTAAATAGTGTCTGCCAGATAGGATGATAGTGTGAGATGCACACATGCGTTCTGTCCCCTCCCCTCTTTTCCCTAATCCCCCCTCCATTGAGACCCTGACCGCGGATGCACGGGTGGATGTCTGGGATGGAGGGCCTGGGGAGGCGGGATACCACGCGGGTGGTTGTAATTACTAATAAATAATGATCGGGGTAGAAACTAACATCCCTACCACTGTTAATTTGGGCCGACTCTGGTTGGTTTGGGTGATGGAAACAATGACAATTATAATACATAAGCCGATACGGTGGTAGGGGTACAATGAAAGCATTTGTTCGCGTACATAATCGTAGATTCATCCGAATTTTTATCACACTAACAATCTTAAAATCGCGGTTTAGCTTGTTGAAAAAATCGGTAGAGTTGGCTGGACTGAAAAAAGACTCAATAGTCTTTAAAACAGTCTAGGGAAAGGGTGGGGCTTTCATGACCGATGTTATTTTTTCTCAACGCGTATGGTTGGCCACTTCCTCATTGCACAACGATTCTGTCCACAGGTGCACCCCGAGCGCGTGGTGGAGCGCTACTCGTGGCCGGCCACGCTGCAGCACCTCGCCGCAGCGCTGGTGGCGCCGCCGCTAGTGTTCGCGCTGGCCGTGGCCGTGCTCGCCTACTGGCACTGCTCGTGCACGGAGCGCGGCGCGCGCGCGCACGACCGCTTCCCGCCCGCCAAGGAGGAGTAAGTGTAGAGTTAGCACCGTGAGCGTGAGCCCGCCATCTTGTAGCGCTGTAGATGCATGATAGGTAATAGTGACAGCTTTTTTGTTTTACATCGTTTTACATTTGACATATGACAAGACTTTAATTTAGCAATCGTTCGTCTTCAAAAAAAGGATGCAGCACTCATCAGGAGGGCAGTCGAGAAAAGCAGGTTACTTCTCTGGTTACTGTGAAGTTCTTAGAGACCTGCATTATAGCCTTGCGGCCCGAAATTTTGTGTGTAAAAGTAATACATTTTTGCATAACCAAAATTTTAAAATATCGAATTTCGCTTATTAATTATTCTATTTACAAACATACTGCACTGATGTTTTGTATTTTTCTCAATTAATTTATTGAATTCAATTAATTAAATAAAGGTCCCTTTTTTCTAATGGTTTATGGTGTAATTTTTCGATGTTTACGAACTAATTATTAGATAAACTTGGAGGAAAGTATGATAAAATGCCCCTACAGATTCTTCTTGTAAACGCAGCCGCGTGCGCGTTAAATAATTTATTTTGGTAGTGCTCTCATAAAACATCACATTTATGATTTATGCAGGGTGGCGCGAGGCAGACGTATGGATTTAAAAATAACACAAAACCCATTTTTTTCTTTTTTCTGATTTAAAGATACAGAAAATTAACAGAAGGCATGCATACATCCTGAGTAAGCCTTTTTTTTGACATTTTCGTGCACTGTTTGAACGTTTGAAGCATTGCCACAAGAATTTAGTTAATTTGGACTCGAATGTTGTTTTTTGAGGGCCTGTAGGGTCCTGGGACCATCGTAATAAACCAAGGATTTGAGGTATCCCCACAGGAAAAAAGAGCCCAAATTAGGAAAGCGCGCTGGCCAGTCCAAATTGCCTCTTACGGAGATGAGGCGCCCCCCCGGGAAATATGTCTGGTAAAAATTCCATTCCTTCTTGGAAACCAAATTTTTTGACAACTACCGTCTTGCGAGGGTGAAAATAATTATTTTCACTAAAAATTCGTTGAATGGAACATCTTTAAATGCCACGGGCACCTGCCTCTTTTCCAATAAAATGTCTGAGAGATTGTTCAATTGCTGCTCGAACTCAAAAATTTTCAATTTCGATAGGAAACTTGGCCGCGGGGGGCGATAGTGAAACCTTAACGGAAGTCACGCTGCACGTGGATGATCGAGTGGGCATTAGAAAAATAGGTCTGCACACAGAAATTACGTTGTTTAACGAACTACTCTGTAGTGGCAACTGAAACAACATGAAACGTAAATTTCCTATTTTCCTCTTTTAGAGTCTGCCGCGCGCCACCCTGTACATTACTTCATTTTTCGTGTTTTAATAAATTGCAAATACGTAAAAGCTAGTTTAACTAAGAACTTATCTTGTATTATTTTCGTATGCGCACGTAAGATTTTAGATAACTAAATAAGCAATTATTGTTCTCACACAATCACCCTTTGCATCTATATGATTTTACACATTTTACTATTTTTTCTTTACGTATTTGTATTATCAACAGTAGATCCATAATGACATATGTCTTATGTGTTACTTATTTTAATGATTCTATAAAATAGAATATACACTACCCGGTTTCGAGTGTAAAGTTCTCCTATCGACTGGTGAAAAGACACTACATAAATGTTAAAGAACACAACTTCTACAGAAGATATACCTTCTTAGTATTTTACCATCACCCGTTCAAAACGTTTTTTTCTATTTCTTCTATTTATCAATATTTATGTTACACTTGTCTAGTTACACATGACATAGTTTTATTGAGTCATAATTCATTATGAAGTGTTACAAAGTGAATGCCGAATCAATCGGTGGATCTATAAAATTATCCGAGCGGTAAAACCACCCATGATTTAATGTTTTTTAAAATTTGTTTTAAACTGCATTTACGTTTAATTTTTTTTATATATATACAACTGCAATGCAATCACAAACGTATCTACGGGTAAGATATATCGCAGTTTTGACGCATATCGTACTTATCTGAATCATTAAAATCTCATTTACATAATTTACGATTGTCGTCACATAAGCGTTATAACTGCGATATACTCGTATATACATGTAGATACATTTGTGATTCTGGTGCTGGTCGACATATAAAATGTGTTAAAAATCATTGTTCTACTGCTAAACTCCAGGGATAAAACGGGGACCTACGATTACATCGAGTGTGGAAAGGAAAACGTTTCTAAGCGACATAATATGTGCAAAGAAAAATGATACCAAGTGACATGATATTATCATGACGCATGATATTTTCCTATCCACTGTAAAATAAAAACGGAAGAATGTCCAATGGCCCGCTACGGTGGCGCTGATTGCAATTCTAATCAATTAATTATTTTTGTCTTTCCCGTTTTCCAGCAAACTTCTCTGTGACGAACTGGATCTTGAAGAACCGGAGGAGTCACTTTATACCAGAGGAAGAGCTGGCAGCAGGGACACGGACGCCCTTTGGAAGGGATAGCCAGAGGCGCCCACACCCATACGACGCACATCACTAATGCCTTATCCGCAGGATTACTATTCTAGCTATAGCGCTACTACTAGGGCAGGGTCCGGCTTACTGCGACTCATCAGTCTTAATCGTGACTTTATAATCGTGACATCAGTATGGAAGCCATAATCGTGAGATGAGTATGCAAGTCATAATCGTGAGATGAGTATGGAAGCCATAATCGTGAGATGAGTATGCAAGTCATAATCGTGAGATGAGTATGGAAGCCATAATCGTGAGATGAGTATGCAAGTCATAATCGTGAGATGAGTATGAAAGCCATAATCGTGAGATGAGTATTGAAGCCATAATCGTGAGATGAGTATGCAAGTCATAATCGTGAGATGAGTATTGAAGCCATAATCGTGAGATGAGTATGCAAGTCATAATCGTGAGATGAGTATGGAAGTCATAATCGTGAGATGAGTATGTAAGTCATAATCGTGACATGAGTATGGAAGTCATAATCGTGAGATGAGTATGGAAGCCATCATCGTGAGATGAGTATGCAAGTCATAATCGTGAGATGAGTATTGAAGCCATAATCGTGAGATGAGTATAGAAGTCATAATCGTAAAATAAGTCTTAGGCCTTCGCAAGCACGCCACCGGTCACAATATAAATAACATTAAAGTTAAGTTTTGTTAATATTTCTTCTCAAACTGAAAAAAAGACCTTTCAATATTGTGTAGTTCAAAGATTGACCCTGCCCTTGGCATATAATATTTACTAAAATTTTTTAAATAAATAAAATCGTAACTGAATCAAAGCAATCGTATTTTTGAAATTTTCCTATTTTAACAATTTTACAGATATGATTAACATCGCCCATTAAAAATATGGTCAATTTTACTATTAAATGAAAAACTTGAGAAAATAAAAAAGCTGTTAATCAAAATTATTAAATTTTAACACAAAAAAATCATTACTTCGTCAATTTAATGTTCAACCATACATTTATGTTTGTAGCTTAAATTCTATTTGTGCATTTTTTGTCTCTATAAAATTGTATTGATAAATCAACTTTACAAAAAAAATATAGCATAACACAATTTACAATTTTTTAACATCAGTATATTTTTAATCCAATTTGAAATTTACTGTGTCTTATTGCAAGACTTCGTAGAAAACGTTGTACGTCAGAATAACATCTTAAAATTATACATAAACGAAACTAAGGCTTCAAGCTTACTGGGTAATACAATAAAGTGAAAAAATATACGTTTTATGTAGTAAAATCTATTAAATTATTATTAAATTGTTATGTTTACTCGTTTTTAAATCGAAAATATTGATTTCATAATTGATTTTAACGTATTATTCTATCTTAATTATTATCATGAAAATGTGATTCATGACACCGTTAGTATGTAAAATACTTGAATGGAATTTATGATTATCATAATTTTAGATTAAAATATTATTGAAAATGACGTGTTCTATTAAGTTAACTACTCATTGTGATTTAATCATTAAAATTTGTACAAATGAAAATTTTAAAATTAAGAAAAAAATCGGTATTTTTACCAATTTTGTATATTATGGAACCGTTAACGAGATATTGTTTGAAATTAATGTAATTGATGAGTTACCAAAGTGAAATTGTAACCGATATTAATTTGAACAAAATACTCGAGACAGTAATTTTAAAATTCGAGATAATGACAGTCACTGATTCAGAATCTCTAACGTTAAAAACACTGTGTTTCGTAAAATATTGTATGTACCTTTATGTTTTATGCAGTAGTAACCATTTTTTGAACAAACTAGCATTGATTTTGAACTTTAAAACTAATTTTCATCATTTTATTGTAAAAATTTCAGAAACATCAACTAGCATCTATTGTCTAATTTCACATCATTTTACTGCTAAGTTATTTAATATATCTTGTCAGAAACCATTTAAAATAAGCAATCTATCATGGCTATTCTACAACTATCACTTTTATTGCTAATTTGTTATTTAATACTAAACATCTTGTATTGGACACTGCGGAGAAAGTTAGTAAACTGTTTCCCTTTAAGGGCATATAAAATGAGTATTAAGTATTTTCTGCCCTTACCTTATATTTCTAACTTTTAAAAAAAACCGAAAAAAATATAATCTCTCTAAATCAGAATACTCCTATCAAAAAATAGTGAGGTAAGTTGTAAAAATTTGATTAAAAAAAGCTGTGTATTTTAATATTTTTATTGCATGAAGGTAAGGTGATCAGTGCCAGTCCAAGGTATTGTACGTGAAATATTGATATATTTTATGTTGACCCCTTCTTCTATAAGTTCTCGTATGAAGTAAGTCACAAATTAGTATAGGATTAGACTCTACAAAGGGTTCTACCACTATTGATGAGTGAATTATCCACTGTTAAATTATCAATATACACTGCTCTGGTGTAACTACTACCTTTGCAGTGCCCAATGCACCATTAGGTGCGGATAAAGGAATGAGTGAATGAATGTTACTACAATTTTAATCGGTTTTCTTCTCACTAGGATAACCTGATTTAAGAAGAACTGTCTATAATTATGCATCGTACGCACTAAGTACATTACTAAAAAGTGGTTATTTTTAATTTCATTATGCTTAGAAATAAAAATATTCACTGCGTTAGAAAAATTGATTAAATCGTTATTTATCCGTCAAAATGCAATAAAGTAAAATATTTTTATTTTAAAAAACCTACTTAACTTATTAAGAGGAACAGCTATTCGTTTAAAATATTTTCAATTCGCAGATAACGGTCAAAAAATGATAAAAGCGTATTCCTAAAGAAAAACAAAAATACCTACCTACGGTTTTCTTTTAGCAACAGTATAAAATGCTATTCGACGAAGCTTTTGAATAAGGCTCTTCGTTTATTTCTTATTTAGACCATAGATGTCAGTACACTAGAGGAAAAAGCCTCCGGTTTGTAGGATTGTAAAAAAATGACCGGCTAATAAAATGTACTATTTTTTAATTAATTACTAAGGACAATAAATCATATAGAAATGGAAAACTTCATCAAACAAGTACTTTTCAGACTTAAACCTAGACCAGCGTATTTCTTTTTCCATTTATTTATTCATTCAAATTAAAACAATACATTTTACTGCCTAACTAGGCCCTAGGCCCATTTTAAGGCAGTAGATATTTAAAATATAGTAATATAGTTACGATCATCTCTAATCAACTAACTATGCAATTTCCCCGAAGGGGTAGGCCGAGAGGTAAAACGCCACTATGCTCGGTCCTAATAACTCTGGAAGCTAAACTGCTGTAAAACTTTTGGTTTAAGAGGTGTTCCGAGAGTGCAAAATATTGTGTTTTCTAACTAACACGAGTTACAGTTACGAGTAACAAAGTTAGCGATGTTCACTTAATGTGGCAAAATACAGTTTTTGTATTGAAAAGAAAGACAATAAAAATAAAAACTAGCACTAAAATTCCCTAAAATTAACTTCTTCTTTCACCATATTTGCTCCTATGTGATCCTAAAATTTGTTTGCTTTTTATTTTTTTTTTATTTTGCCTTTTGACTTTAACACTTGGCTATGCCAAAATTGAGGGTTTTCAATGAATTTTTTCCATGGAATTCATATATTTTTTAATAAAAAACCGTCTCAGCAGGTATTTCCCCAGAAAGTCTGAAGATAATTTTTTCGAAGGTTAAATCTGAAACACCGTTTTGAAAACACCAAAATTTCTAAAGCTAGAAGAGCCTTATGAAACGAATTAAAACAATAGCAAAAAACATTTTCGTATGTATTATTATTTTGCATATGAAATAGCTGATATACGAATTTTAAATTAAAAATTTAAATTTTGTATTCAACTAAGGCTGAGATTGATATTTCATGAATCTCAATTTCAGCTTATATAACCTCATTCCAGACTTGTCATCAGTATGCTTCTTAGGTACAGATGTAGTAAACATGCCATTTTGAAGGCAACTTAATTTACTTAGCCATCTTTCCAAATTTATTTTTCCAAATTTTTAATCAAGACCCGACATAAAAGTTTCAGAAGGGAAGAAGGAGGGGGAGGGGGTGGGGAAAAGTTCCCATAAGGTCACCTTGAAATGCACAGCCAGGTCAGTGCCCTCGGATGATAGTTTAATATCAAAGACAACGAATCTGTAAGAACTATTGGCGGCAGTCGAAGAATACTTTAGAGGTGAATAATTTACAACAAAAATAAATAAGGATTACAGAAATAAAAATATCTACATGGTGTAACAAAACTCGTAGTACAACTCGAAAACTGGTGACTAAATCATATTTGGAGTCGAATGAGTAATATGACTTTTTAATCTGTAAGATTTAAAAAAAAAAATATTCTCGTAAAAGCTGTTACTAGTACCTCAAAACTATAAGACACTGAAATTGATTCATTCTGCTAATTTAACGTTTTTACAGTGAGGTGCGGAGCATGGAAACACTCAGTGAGAAATGCACTAAAATTTATCGTTACTACATATTCCGTAATATTCATTGATCAAATATATAAAGAATATTACATACTACACAGGTACATTCCCAATTTATCACGGATCATATATATATGTTGAATAAATGAATTCGCTTTTCCGCACCCAATAGTGCATAGAGCACTGCATTAGTACCTATATTAAATGCAGTGAATATTGATCGTTTGCTTACACGTAAGCAATATGATCAGTATAACAAGAGTAAAGAATAATTACACATGACATTTCTACACGGGCGAGGTAAACTTTTTATTATCTTTTATTATTTAATTTCAAAAGCCAACTGTTTCAGGATGTTAAATGCGTTCCATTGTACCAACATTTTATGGTGCTCTTAAATCAGCTGCAGTGAGAGCAATAAAGACATTTCCCGAACATTTCTCCAAGTGCGGTCACCCACCCTCGGGTGCGAGTTCACTACATAACCACCCCCTTAATAGGAAAAAACCAACCCCTTGGGCTCAAACAAGTAAAAAGACACCTTGCACAAAAGGGTATTATAAAATCAAAAATCCCTTTTGACGTTGAAGGGTAAAAAAACTTTTTTCATTCGGTAGTGACAATTGTTTGAGTTAACAGCCTGAAAAGCTTTCAGGATTCGTCCGGTACAATATTCAAGCTCATTTCAGTTACCGCCTAGCTTTTGTAGGAGTCGGACGCGGAAACACCTGTAGGATTGCGTTTTTTATACATAAACAAACAATAATTTATTAAGCGTATAACCTAAAATGGATCAAACGCTTATCTTACGATAAATATATAGCAAATACTAAATTTCGCCACCAAAAGTCCTTTAATAATAACCACACCATTACTTATTATTATAATACTCCTTCGCAATTAATTTTTATAATACGCGCAATAATAGTTTAAGTACAAAACCCTGTGTTAAATTTTCAATTTTCAATATGCTGACAGTTTCACATTAAAACATTCGACTGAAGCTCTAAATTTAATTATTCAAAGGAGACTCGAAACACCGAAGGCTCTAATTTAAAGTTCCTCCATTCTCAAACAACTGTTGCATGAGGATTGGATATAACAAAAACTCTTCGTGAGTAAGTAATATTAAACAATTTAACTGTTTAGGAAGATAAAATCGCGACACATTGAAGGGGGGTCTGTTTAATAGCATACGCAAATAATTATTTTTTTTAATTACAGGGAACGTAATGCTAATAAGGTTATTTAAAAACGGGTTTTTTGTTAGAAAATAAAATTTATTTTATATTATTTCATTTTGTAAGCGCTATCTTAGAGAAAATTGTAAATGTTAGTATATATAGTTAGTATATAAATACAATCGTGAATTTTAGTATGTAAATTCTAAAAAGTTTGTGATACTTCTTTATTTATTTAAAATACTTACGAGTATAAAGGGGTGTCAAAATTTGATTATTTAACACGTAAATCACAATTTTTATTAACACGTTAGAAGCTTTTGGGTAACTAAATTATACCATTTCATTTCATTTGTAAAACATTTTTAAACGAAAATTCATTTAAGAACTTATTACAATTTAATTAAAATCGTTTAATTTAACCATTTTTTTTACTATTCTCGTCGTTTATACCTAAGATTCTGCTTTAAAATACAATATTATGTAACCACTGTATGACACTTGTATGATTGATAAAATGTGTGTGTATAAAAATATATGTAGAATGTTAATTCAATGCGTGATGCATACAAAAATAATTATATAGTTTGATGTATTATAATATTATACTCCTCATATTTATGTTTATATTTCAATATAATGATGTACGATTATAAAAGGTACATTGTGTGCGGATTATAGATACTTGAAATGTGAAAAGTAGATAGCGCTGACTGATAATGTACAAACCTATTAAAACAAATCAGTATTTTTCATCATTTTCTAAACGGTGCAAACGTTCCTATATAAATAATTGTGTAATATTTTATGACTGTACTGACCATCAGCATTACAAAGTGTGTTTTAATGATACATTAATTATAAAGTACAATTTATATTACTCTTAATCAGCATATACGTGTTTCATAGGTTTATTGTTTGTAGCATTTTTTTTTTTTGAAAGACATAAGAGAAAAATAAAAAGGGATTGACCAACAATTAAAAATACCTACACAGTAAAAACCAATTTTAAGTGCAATTTTATTCAAACAAAAAGCTAGAATACGTTACGATTTTGTTGTAAAATTACCGGAATCTGGATTAGAATCCATAGGTTCATATTTCACTTCCCGACAACTTAAATCCTACTTTCTGGCACAGTTATTTCCGACTAAAAGAAAATAATATTATCTAAAAAATATCAACGATATATATTATACATATTTTTATGCGTCTAATACAAAAAGCTTTTCTGAGAGTAAAAGAAGTATTTTCATCCTTTCAAACATTAAAAAATTCATAAAAATTTTGGTAATAATCATCAAATTTAATTATTCTTCCGCAACTGATAAATTTTCGTACCAAGAATGACGTAAATCTAATTACCTTTTTGATTTCATTACTCAAGTATCACAAAATAAAAACAGAACTCCCTCCTTGTTGTTTGAATATGAAAATTTCATAGAACAAAAAATATTACAGCTATTTTATGAATAATTTTACCAAGTTATGATATCAAAAGCGAAGATTAACGATTTTTTTCTCATTAAAATTCAGATAATGTATTTATTTCGATTTTCCTAGTTTCACCATATTTAAATCAATATACTTGTACTTAATGAAATGTTTTAAAATATATCAATTTGATGTAATAAAATAATTCAGTATTGTAAAAAATAAAAAGTCATATTACTATATAATATATGTCTCAATATTACGAATGTCCATGTGATATTTTCCCATTTTTAATTGGCCCTACATAAAATTTGTAGACGCACTGACATCGCTCTGATCACAAGAACCCAATTGGGTTCTTCCCGATTTTTTATTTTTTATTTCAAAAAATTGATTGAAAAATTACAATATCAAGGGATTTTTTAAAATTTTTTACGATGTCATATGAATTTCCTAGCGCGGTTTGAAATAGCACTATCGCTCGCGAAATCCTCCATTTGGCTCGCATGCGGTGTGACGTCACAGCAATATAGGCGCTTACTACGGAATGAATTTCACGCCTTTCACGGTGGACGGGAATGACGTCATTAGCCAATAACGGGCGTTAAAAATCATTCGTATTTCGTGTTTTTAAAACATAAATTTATAAATGAAAAACAAAATTTTTGATCATTGTGTTTTATATCGTTAGAATTGTAAAAATATACTTTAAATATTTATAACGTTTTCAAGGATATTCATGCTATCGGGAAGAACCCTATTATCACATCCTTAACCCTCTTGTTCGCGGAATACTTATATGAAGACACAAAATTAGTTATCTTTGGCGCGAAGTCATTTTATTATTGTAGATAATATTATTTTTCACTTGAGACCTTGCTTGAGGTACATATCGTCACCCTCACGGAAAAACTCATCAAATGCAGTTTTTATCAAATCAAGTTATTTACGGGAAACTTGTAACTTAAAGCTCTAGATATCGATGAAAAAAATCGCAAAAATTTTTTTAATCATTTTTAAATTTCTTAATTTTGGAATTAATTTATTTTTATCGTGGAACTTTTCATTTTTTAAAGTGTGAATTCACAAACCTAAATAGAAGAAACAAACCAATGAAAACCGTTATCTTTTATGTATCGTAGTTTTATAATTAGAGCGATTAGAAAATTAATTTCCAATACTTTGAAACGCCCGTATCTCATAATGTATGTTTTGTCACTGGGTGAGTTTTTTGCGACGATATAATAGTACCCAGCAAATTTTTAATACTCAAACTTATTCAAAACTAACTTAATAATTACATACATAAAGGTATTTGTAAATGTCCAAGTACAGTCTTATTTTTTTCCGATTTAGGTGAGTGATTCCGGCTGAAAATGGGCAAGAAAAAGGACAAACCCCGAGTGATTCCAGAACAAGATGGACGCATCATAGGCGCCATCTGCCTCTGTCAACTGACACTCGTGCTGAGCGCTGTGGCCCTCATGTACCTGTCCGTGGCTGTGTATGGACCGAGTCACAAGGCCTTCCACTCCGGGTATGATCCCCAGCCTGTCATGTGCGAGGTACGTGTGCTCCGTTAATTAGTTACAAGATGGACGCATCATAGGCGCCATCTGCCTCTGTCAACTGACACTCGTGCTGAGCGCTGTGGCCCTCATGTACCTGTCCGTGGCTGTGTATGGACCGAGTCACAAGGCCTTCCACTCCGGGTATGATCCCCAGCCTGTCATGTGCGAGGTACGTGTGCTCCGTTAATTAGTTACAAGATGGACGCATCATAGGCGCCATCTGCCTCTGTCAACTGACACACTCGTGCTGAGCGCTGTGGCCCTCATGTACCTGTCCGTGGCTGTGTATGGACCGAGTCACAAGGCCTTCCACTCCGGGTATGATCCCCAGCCTGTCATGTGCGAGGTACGTGTGCTCCGTTAATTAGTTACAAGATGGACGCGTCATAGGCGCCATCTGCCTCTGTCAACTGATACTCGTGCTGAGCGCTGTGGCCCTCATGTACCTGTCCGTGGCTGTGTATGGACCGAGTCACAAGGCCTTCCACTCCGGGTACGATCCCCAGCCTGTCATGTGCGAGGTACGTGTGCTCCGTTAATTAGTTACGCATTATTTAATGCGGACTTTATACGGGAAAATAAAACTTTTTTGCGTTTTATTTTGAGTTTTAATAATGTGGCGACGAAACATTGAGAAAATTACTGATACATTTTTAAAAAAATGTATGAGAATATATACAACGAACTCCCTCTCTAAACACGAGTTTTTACTTTATTAGAGGTATAGAATAATAATAGGTATAAGAATAGTAATGATATATGAATTATGAATGTGTAGGAAGCAAGAGAAGTATGCCCGGACAGAGTGGTGTGACGTTCTATCCTCTCCACCTACCCTTCGGGGGGAATGGCGTGATGGTTGGTTAATTAGTTAGTCAGTTAGTAGCGTTATTATAAATATTTTGTAACATTCCCTTTTTATTACCATGATATAATTATGTATATTATTTAAGGTAACATGTGCAATGGAAAATTATACCGAGTGACATAGTAAATATGTCGCTAGGTATCATTTTCTTTTACAGATATTATGTCCCTTAGTATATTTTTCCTTTCCACCATCGTAAAAGATACCTACAATAACATTATTAGGACTATCATACTTAGTTAAAAGTAGATAGCTCAATATTTGATTTACGATAACAGAAATTCACAATGGAAATCTATGTACAATACAACCGAAACAATTACGTATAGAAAACGAAAATAACTCTAGAATAAAAAAGAATAATTACAATAATTGGACATATTATGTATGTTTCGGGTAACCATAGGTAAATATTTAAAATGAATCGGAAAGCATGTAGTGGACATTACTCGAAGCCGGAAACAACAAAAATCAATAATCATTCTAACAATCCTATACAATTAGACTTTTTAAATAATATGTGCTCGTCCACTGTTGACAATTCACCGACAGTTTGCGTCGGAGCTGCGGGACGTGGATTTGACTTGGGAGAATGCACGGGATCTGGTGGCCGATCGCTTGGCCTGGAGCAAGTCATTTAAAGGGCAATGTACACGTTTGTATAACAGGGTTCCAGAAAGCCTTAAAATATTATGAAATTGGAATTTTAAAAATATTTTTTTAAATAAATTAGGTTTGAAGGCTTTTTATACGGTAGTGACTATTTTATTATAAATTCATTATTGTAATCAATTTTATTATAAACTCATATTTTAGAATAATAATAAGTTTATTTTAAATATGTAAAACAGTCTATTAATTTACGACATTGATATTTACTAACAAATTTGAATTTTTAAACCGGGTTTTGGTAAAGTCGAAGACTCCGAATCGGGATATCTAGGTTCAAATCCCACTCTAGCACTACTTGTTTCCTGCTTTCTGGCACATTTATTTTAGAAAGATTGAAAGCAGCTATAAAAAATGAAATATTTGAGAATATCGTAAAAATCTCAAACTTTTCTTTTTTATTTAAAATAAAATGATAAATATGTAGGTACTTATTAAGTGCTAATATTTTTCATGCATGAACAAAATTTTCGTCAAATCGATGCCTAACGCAGAAATGCGAATTTTGTTACGAAATTTTAAATGAAAAAACCTCCTTTGTCTTTAAATAATCGACACGCCCTTGTGATATACAAAAGTTTTACAATACATACTATTACTACTACTTTCCTCTATCCGCACCCAATGGTGCATAGGACACATCATTGGTTCACCAAGTGCAGTGAATCTTGATCATTTGTTACATGGATTCACGCTACAGCGCCAGTCCAAGGTATCACATGTGAAATATTTAGCAATACATAGTTTATAATAATATTATAATGCACTTGTTGCATGTTTGTATTCCTTCCTAAGTCGATGTTGTGTCCTCAAGTCCCCGGGGCCTACTACCATTATTAAATTATGTTTTCCACCATACAAACATATTCATACAATCACCCTAAAATGAGAATGATAGGGAAAAAAATGCTACAACTTGTGATAATACTTGATAAGTTATCCGCACAAATATGTGATGTATTAAAATTTTAAAAAGTACGATTGGTATTAAAATATGTTTACATCAAGTCAAAACTTGAAAAATTATTTTAATTTACTTATTTATATTAAAACTTTTATCTCTCGAGTTAGAGGCTGATCTCTGTAATTCGTAAATTAAACTAAAACCAAAAAATATAAACATTTCTAAAGTCTAAGATACAAAATTACGTATAAATAAGATTTGGTTCTTTTAAATCATTAATTGTGGTCAGATATTCGATTCGCAGCTAAGACAAGTGGGATTCTAACTAGGGCTAGGACTATGTAGATCACAAACCTCTTCGTATTGCGAAAAGCTTTAACGCGTAGGTACTGTTCAAAATATATTAGGTCAAATAACCTTACATAACAAGTGTCCTATTTTTCTTTGTTAGTCATGCCCCAAACCAACATCGTCTAGCGTAGAGATGTCCTCTGAGCGGGAAGGCGTCCCGACGCGACGCTGCGTTAGTGGGAAGGTTCTGGCGCCGGGACGTCGGGCCGCCTCCGCCGCCGGATGTGACGTATGCGATCACTCATCACCCGAGCGACAATATCGACACTAAACTAGCCCTGTTAATGGGGCCTAATAATGTTACATGGGGGGTCCATTATATCAGTCAATAAGGCTGCTGGATACATATACGTGAAACACACTATCGATAATTAGGAGTCATTCACAATGTACAATTCCATTTTTTCTATTTACCCTAAGAGATCAGACTTTTTGATAGTTGTATCATCAATTTCCAGTGTACCAGGTACATAGTTTAAAAAAACTATGCAAGGCAAGTACATTTTGAATGATTTTCATTCATATAATTCTTTTCGGATTCGTTCCAGCGGATGACTCCATCGACCAATGTCGATTATAATTCATTGCGATACATTTAGCTGATAACTTGAGATGCACTGTTTGTAGTTCATTTCAAATAATTAAATAAAGGTTGGCAGCATTTGGATATTTATAAGTGTATAAAACAAGACTTAGAAAATCGCAATTGGGGAAATTTTAATATTCAATTTTTACTCAATTTTTTTTCCGGGGTTATCATTACATTCGTTAAATCATTTTAAAAGAAGCCATTATGTACAAAATAACCAGTTCTCCATTTTTCGTTCATTCTTACAATTTTTTATTTTGTTTAACCACCTCAACAGGCTAGGAGGCCCAATTACAGAAGGGAACAACGTCACAAACACCCAGGCTTGAGAAAAATCACTTTTGATTTTTTGAGTTCTCACCGGGAATCAAACCCGGAACCTCCGTATCGTGAGTCCAGCGTCTTAGCCGTTACGCTACGGAGGCCGCCTTTTATTGCTTTGTTGGCTATTGTTAATTAGAAATCGAGGATAAAAAGTCAACAATGTTTCCCAAGTATTTATCTTTTCTATTGTAACATTATTCCCAAAGTGCAATTAATGCACCCTACTCCATACAAACATGTCTGTATTGACTGGTCTAATATTATGTTTTCAGCTGGAGCTGGTAGAATTAAAAAAAACAACAACAACTCTTAATAAAGAGTTTATATAATAAACTTTAGGGCTTTTATTATAAACATTAAGGCCTTTATTATAAACTTTAAGGATTTTACACGCAAATAGTGAAAGTGGTTACTTTGAGATCATATTATCTTAGCCATATCTTATACTACATAATTGTCAACAACGATTTGGTCCTCATCCTCAAATTCATTTTACTCGCGACGGGAATGTGCGGTGATTGTTAAACCATCCACAAGTTGCCGATTCATGAAGTGATCGTTCAAAAAAGAAACTAAATAAACACAACATAAACAAATAAATAATCAACAAATATAAAACAGGTCGGGTATTGTTCTAAGAAGAAAAAAACTCATAAAACGTTAAACAACCTATTAAAGTAACAATGCAAAATGAACGGAAAATGAATTATTAAGAGAATTGGCAATCGCTTTCTTCATAAAGCCTAATTTCCGCGAATCAGTTCAAGGGGGGTTGGCGATTTTGGTCACGATCGAACTTTTAAGTTTCATTAAAGCCTCATGTAGATTTTCAAATAAAATTAGAAGGGCGGGAAATACGGAGATTCCGGCGAATTCGACCCTTTAACCTCCAGAAATACAGGAAAATAATTTCTCAGCGAAGATCGAGATATTTTCTGAAAATTACTACTAAAATATCAATACACGCATCGCGTTGCTATAAAAAGCTAAGCATTGATGTGTAGCTCTTTATTCTAGTGTACATTCTAGTCTTATTATTCCCCAAGTCGTTCATTACTAGTAGGCATTAAATATTTAATCAATTGATAAATTCGCTTAAATAAAGTATTAGTTGTATTGTAGTCGGCAGTTGGATATGTTGCATAACATGAAATTAGTATTAATAAGATGATATTATGTACATTCACTTTGACTCTATCTGAAATTAAATAGCTATAGTTATCGATTCTTTATTTTAAAATAGGATACGATATTAAAACATTTTAATGTCAATAATTAAAAACAATATAAATATTATACAGAACAATCATAGAAATTATGAGAAAAATTACAAACAATTATTTTACAAAAATACCAAAAATTAAACATTACCAAGGTTTTGGATCATTAAATAGTCATTTACCGTATAAAAAACCCAATTTATTCTTTACGATATTTCAAAAAAATTGGTACATAAAATTTGTAGACTTTCGGGAACCTCGTTACCGTACACATTATTCTTTATACGACTAACTGATTTTTCTTAGTCGATTTACATGATCAGCAAGTTTGATTTTACTTCTATGTATATCGCATCTTTTTAAGATTTTTTATACAACTTTATTTCATTAGTAACACGCGTATGTAAGCATTAAAGTAACAATGCAATATGTCCACCTCGTAGCATAGTTATACGTATAATATATATTTACATGTGATTTTCATATAAATATTTCAAGTGTGATACCTTGGACTAGTACTGAAGCGTAAGATTGATTATCTTACCTTCATGAAATATAATGATCAATATACACTGCACTTATGCCGATGCAGTGCCCTATGCATCATTGGGTGCGGATAAGGGAGGGTAGTAGTAGTATGTAAGTTTTATTATAAAAAAATTAACAATAATATTAATTGTATTTTTGTACTATGTATTAAAATTTATAACAACGTTAACTCAATGTAAGCCAAGAAGCTGCGGAATTTTTTTTGTTTTACTATATAAAATCTCTCAAAACAGGAAAACATTATATTATATTTTTGTGTATTTTTTTATCGGTTACAAGAAACAAGAGAGCAGAACTGAATAATATGTCAATACCTTTATCTCCATTGTTATGATAAGCGAAACCAGCAAAACACGCTGTAATATCTTCACTAAATGGATATTTATCTTGGCACACAACGGGCAACCACTTAGATCCATTTTTCAGATTTCAGCTAACTCAAAACGGACAGTAATAAGGTTATAGCTGTGCAGTTTTTCAAGCTGTTTTCCATTGATAGTGGATTGAAAAATAAGGGTTTTTTCACGACTCATGAGTTCGTCCAAATCAGACATCTCGAGTCCAATATTATATAGACGAGTGGGTTGGGTGTTTTCTGAGTAAAGTGGAACAACTTTAGATAAGAGAGACGATTGTTTGAGGGAAACTCCATCTTGAGTGGCGCCTGTCTGCCCGTATTGGGTATTGAATCTTCATGGAATTTAATGAGGACAAAGCTGTAAATATGAGGTTTGATTGCCAACATGCAAGCGAATAGATGCAACAGTGATATTTCAACTGTACCTTTTAAATGCATATCTACTACTATATTCCTTAAAATACATGTTTCTGTCTGTCTGTCACAACTTCTCCCAAACAGTAATTCGCAGAGACTTAAAATTCGGACACGTGATACTAAATGTTTTTTCTAGGATAACGGTGTTACCCTTAATTTAAAATTTACACGGTGAGTCGTAAATAGGTGTCTCATAAGAATATTAGGTATGCGATGGTTTGACTTTGAATGGAAAACAGAGATGAGACAACGAACGCAGCAATCCTTGGTATCAATTATCACCCGGCGAAAGCTTTTCTGCTGGCTGGGCCATACACTACACATGCCTCCTGAATGCCTTAACCATGCTTGCCTATTTTACAAGGCTTCAGGTTCTTAGCCTCCTGGACGTCCACTGTTGTCAATACGTCGACAGTTTGCATCAGAGCAGAGCTGCGGGTTGCGAATCTGACGTGGGAGGATCGTCACACAATACTCATACCCCAAACTGTCCACAGACGGTGAACACGACGATGGAGAACAACTGCTCATGGGTGTCGTGTGGGGAGTGGTGCCTGACGCGCACGTCGGGCTTTTGCCCGCAGATGCACGTCATCGTGCGCCACAATGGCTCCCGGCTGCAGCTCACCGGCTGCACGCGCGCCCAGCACGTCAACTGCCCTCCGGTAAGTACCTACCTACTTTAAATTTTTTTATATTTATATTATTTATCCATCTTAACAGGCGCCAGGTGACCCAATAACAGAGGGGAATAACGTCACAAATGCCTAGGCTTTAGAAAAATCTCGTTTGATATCACCGGGAATGGAGCCCGAAATCTCGGGGTCTTACCGAGACCGTAATCTGGATTAGTATTGAGTTGACAATTGCTTTTAAAAAAAAATATGTTTATTTAATGAGGACGCTCATAACCATTCCATTCGCTTTGTTATAAATGGGATTTCCCTAGGAGGTTCTATGGTAAATTAGTACTTCCCTTTATATGTAAGAGTCTACCCGTTAGTAACGGCGACTATAGTAGTTCTATGACACAAATATATAAGATGAAAACTATTTTTGTATTTGTAATAAAAATGAACTGTTTTTCTCGGAACACCTTGGGATACCGAGAAGTTCCAACAGGGAAAACAATTCCCACTACGAAACAAATTTATTATAACTCAATCAGAAATCAAAGGGAAAAGTATATTAGACATTTTTATAGCAATCCTAAGTACATAAATATTTCGATGTTTTCAGACGAAATTCAGATCAACAGTTTATTGGCAACCAAAGTAAACAAAACTTACTACCCCAGCATAATATTACTTCGTATAAATGGCTTCTAACATGTTAAGTAATATGTAATTCTTTTTTTATGAGTAGAAAAATATTGTGATCGATTCTCAGGGTGCGATGGTGCTGTAAACTAAAAATAGTCTGTTGTCTTATGTAAATTATGTACCTACATTATTAATAGAAGGTTAATTTATTTAATTTTTGGAAAAACCCATACTGTTCGCGTCTTATCTGTAGTGTAAAATGTCATACTGTATTTTAGATTTTTGAATAAATAAAAAATAACGGGATGTTCTCATTTTAGGCATTATTTAATTTTTCAGGGTTAAGGTGGTAGCAAAATATAAACAAATGGTAATTAACGAACAAAGGCATCTAGGAAATAATTGAGCCACTTTTTTATTTTATTATCTTACTTTTCCGTAAGAAAAATAAATGAAAACCCCACTTTGCAAGCGCTCCACCTGGTCCTGTGCTGTAAAAGAAAAACACCCTTTTTTTCTAGTCTCAGTACTTTTCTTAAATAAATTAGGATACACCAACATAATGTACGTTACAGGATTACATGTACTTCAATTTACTGCACGAATCACAAGAAAGAGAAATAAAACTTATTAAGAGCTTAATCTCTGACGGTCTGACAAATAAAATACAATCAACACTTACCTGGGATAAAACTCATGCATTTCATGGAATTAAATACTTCGTCTCTACATTTTTTAAGCAGTGAAAATCCTACAGGTAAAATTGTTTAAAATCTACAAAAGTAACGATAAATAATACGATTTTAAAATGCATTGAATAATTAAATTCGAAGTTTTTTTTCAACTTACTAATTTATATTATCTTGTGTCCAAGAGAGGTAAGAAAGTTATGCTAAAATTATTGATTTTAATAAAAATAATGTGAAAAATAGATAATGAAGTAAAAATGTACCTAGGTTTTATTCCTGGACAGGGTTGAACAATACCCCTTGATTGCATTTTCTCACATAGCGTAGAACGTAGGAGATACACACATAGTTAGTTATGCTTATTAAGTTTATCGATACCTACATGTATACCTACCTTTATGTAGGTATCTACTCTATGTTATTTTCTTGTTAATCCGCTAGGCTTTATTATTGAAAGGAGCTTTTGTGAAAAGGGAAATTCCCTTTTTATATACAAACCGATCGTATTTTCTTGTCAATTGGAAAGATCAAAGACTTGCTCTCAAAGTTTTCATTTTGAAATCAATTTACAAAGAATGGTTGCATAAGAAAAACATATTTTTATATGGAAGTGTCGTTGAAGCATCTTTATTTAAATTAAAACACATAGAAAAGTCAAGAGTACCTATATATTTAATTATTTTTTTTAACAACTCCTTTTTAACATATTTTCTCCAATTTCAAAACAAAAAATAAGACAGTGACTTTTTCCATAAATAAGACGATAAAATAAGAAGAAAAAAATATAAACGTAAGTTTGAAAACAAAACTCTCAATTATTGTAAGTTCACATAATCATCCCTTCCTTGTTCTGGCGAAATCCATACAAAGAACTAGAAAGACATAAAACGATAATAATATAATAATTATTTTCTCCGAACACGAATATAATTTTTGGATAACGAGGAAGAACTTCTGGGAATTATTGACTCAGAAATAAATACGCTTTCCATAGAACTCACTCGCTCTGTTATTGTGATACTTTTGGTAAAAATATTTTATTTACTTAAAGGAGTGAAGGTTTTAATTTGCAAATGTCACATTAACAAAAGGATTATGTAGCTGCATTGAATAATCTCTGGTCGCAAATTTATCGTGGAAAAACATGGAAAACATAAACGTGATCAAATTTTTGAGATTTATTGGGAAATAGGTAATTTATGGAAAAGGGTCAAAATTTAGTGCGAAAATACTGAAAACTTCACAATTTCATTTTTATACAATGCCATGCGCAGTAAATTAAAATACAGCTCCAAATTCCGTGCAAATTTACTATGCAATCCAACAAAAAGTATTTTGTAAAAAATGTAGGAAATAAACTAATATTCGAATCCCATTCATTTGATAGAATAGAATCCTCCCCAATGTCACCCCTCACACATGTTGACATTGGACACGCAATTAGCTGTATTACTATTATCCGGGAGATATAAATAAATGGCCTTATAAAAAAAGCGGGCAATAAATAACCCATGTTAACGGTGATTCATGAAATACATCCTTGAGCTTTTAGGGGCCGTATTTTCACTATTGATTATATTCTACTTGATGACAGACCGGAAATCAACCTATTTACACAATGTATTCGTTCTGTTATGTTAAACACACATCAATGTGTATTGTTCACACATTGCAGCTACTTTTATCGGATTTCTTCATGTAGTTGATATTGGCTTCTGAAGTTTTTTTAAAATTTTAAGTTTTTTTTTTAAACTTAGTACTTATACTTTCTACTGGACAGTGAATGGGTCTCATCTCCCACGCTTTGAAATGAGACGTTAAAGATATAGATAAAATTGGATTTTAAATTCTTTAATATGTGAAATTATTTTGTTTTGTGGTTTCCGAAAACATTTCACATACATATTTACAAATTTTCATACGGTCGTGAATTAATAATAATTCATAATTCGTTTAAAAAACATTAAAAATCGTAAATTTACATGGTGTAACAAAACTCGATGTACAAGCGTTGGAAACCAGTGTATCTACGTAATATTTGGAGTCGATTTGGTAATATATTTTTTTTATTTGGCTCATAGTTTTCGAGAAAATTGAGTAAGTTGATTTTTACAAATTACTACTAATAATAATCTATTTAGTTAAATTAATACTATGTATAAAGAAAACAAAGGAAAAAAAATCATTTTAACAAGAATTTGTACAATTTTACTTAATCTACAGTACCTATGTACTTATGAAATGAAAGAAGAAAAAAAAAATGAAGCTCAGATTCATCAGCTCAGAAGTTATATTACACATTCGACTCCAAATATTATGTAGATTCACCAGTTTTCGGGTTGTACTACGAGTTTCCTAACTCCATGTATAAAAGAATGGGAAAATCCGAACATAATATACCGACGTTGCTGCTTAACAAAGTAGACTTTTTAACGTCGACACAATGAAGGGTCGTGCAATGTATTCATGAATTATTTAGGGTCACTAAATACACCGACTTCTCTTTGTTTTACTATCGACCATGAGAAAGTTGCACATATTGTCCTTGGTTGGCTACCGAAACATTAATGCAGAGGTATTTACAATTAAACGGAAACGTGAAAATGACAATAATAACGATGTTACCAAACTAAGCAAGAAAAATGTTAAATAATAATATTATTATTCCTTCGGTGGCACAGCTTAGATATAGAAATAAGTAATAAATCAAATAGCAAGTAGAAAAATAAAGCTATGTATATTTCCGGAGAAAAATAAACGAAATAAAAGTTGGAGTTGATACGTTGAAAAAACGCAGCGCGCAGGTACAAAAAATTGTGCTATAAAAACATTTTTTTGGTGGGTTTCATTTTATTACCTTTTGTTGAACAAAATATTAAGATTATTAATAATAATAAGGCAGACAGCAATAGGCTGGTTTAAGTCTTTATAATTTTTTTGTCGAGAGAGTCTAGTGGTCCAATTTATTTTTGAATGCATTAACAGAAGATGGTGCTGTAACTATTTATTTCATGAGGTAGCCTATTCCACGCATCGACATATGTACATTGTACATACCTATATTATTAATGAAGTGATAAGGGTGAAACTATGTTTTTTCTAATTTTATGGAGTGTCCTCTCAGTTGCGTGTTCTGATTATTTTTTTTAGGATGATTAAGCATGGGTAAGCATTATAATTCAAAACCAAAAATTGTCGTTGTTTTTTGCCGTAAAATATAGTTATATGAAGTGAATTTTGTCACACAGGCATATCTTGATGGTCTGGTAAAGGCGAATTGTAACAACGCTACCCAGTGTACTGCCATGCGGGGGCTGTTTAACTGCTCGCTGGGTCACTGCTCCAACTACTCCGAGCTGCTGCAGTGCACTAACAGGGGAGAGAAGCCAGAGGTGGACGTGGACCATGACAGCGGGAAGCTGACTGGCCATTACGAGTGCCACGGTAAGGAATTACAACAGTCTTGTTACTGATCCAACTACTCCGAGCTGTTGCAGTGCGCCAACAGGGGAGAGTTAAGGCTCTCGGGAGTCATACGTAGCATATGTCCCAGCTAGCCGGAACACCCGAAAGTATGTAGATACTGCGGTGTATCTGTCTAGGACCGGACGTCATAAACAGTCAATCAAGTTCTAGACGAACCGCCGGATCTCCACACGTACTCGTATGAGTTCCATAGTATACCCCACAATACCAAAGGCTGCTCGCAACACCAAAGGTGTGGGTAACGAGCATTTTATCATCGTAATAATATGTCTGTTCCTAAAACTGAAATTAAAACTGTATAACACGAGTTGCATTAATTTATTTATTATGGCTAAATAAAATCTACAATAAAAAAAAGAAGGCTGGCAAAATGCAAGAGAGCAAGATGCTCGTTCGTCCGCCAGGAGCTCAATCACAGATAACTATCGACGTAGTTAAAAAGTGCTAACGCTAACCATTTGACCGATCACAATGAACATACGTTCATACCACGTTCGCCGTTTCCGAGCATTGCCGAGCGTTGCCGAGCACCATAGATGATAATAAATATCGCGGCCAAACGTCAAACGTCAAATCGAGAAAGTCAACGCGCGTGTCGGATTGTTTATTATGTCGACTGCTTTTCTCAATATTTGGCTTGCCGAACGCCGGCTAAATGCAATACGGCACTCGAGAAAGATTGAAAGAAGATATGTGCGAAGAAGATATATCTCGGGAAATGGCTCGCGACTTGATGCGCTCGTTTAATAATCCCAATCGATAACTTTTAACGCGTGTTCCATTGTGATCGCGAAAACGTTAAACATCCATGGTAAAAAATCGTTATCACGTCGCTTATTACCGCGTCGATAGTGATCTGTGATCGAGCAACAGGTTGGGACGCGGCTGGCGTGGCGTGTCCTGTGAACTGTGACACCTCCTTGACCACAATTGTCATGACCCCTAGCGGTCAAGAAACTAATTATCTGACAAACGTAACACTTAAAAATTAGAATCACAATATTTAGGGAATCCATATGCTCTGATCTATATGTCTCTTAATAAGGCGTCCGCTGCCTCAAGATTCGCCGGCCGCTGGAGTGCGAGCGGCTGTGCCCTCGCGTGGGCACGACGCCCGCCACCCACAACGTGCTGGTCGCGCGCGGCAACGCCGTGCTCGCCGCGCGCTGTCGTGCCGCGCAGGCAGGAGCGCCCGGGCACGAGCCGCGCGCGCCCGTCTGGGAGCAGCGCGACGGGGTGCTGCTGGTGTCGTGCAACACCATCGAGCGCAGTGCTGACGGGGAGACCATCTCGTGAGTAGATTATATTGTTTATTTGAATTTTAGACAACCTAAAACTAACTAATTAGCAAAGACATTTTTAGGTATTCTAGTCTTTTGGAATTTTCATTTTATGACCTTCCTCCAAGTCATTCTTTCTCGGACTTCCTCGACGTCTACATCCAGGCGCGCTCACGTCCATTGATTATTTTTAGCCGTTCTTTCATTATTCATTTACTCTACACGTCTACACGACCGAACCATCGTAAGAGACCTTAAATTAAATGATGTAACGAATTAATTTGTTCTGAAATTTTAAAAATCAGATTTATTTTATAAAACAAAACACATCGCCTATACCTTCCGGAATCATTCTTATAGCACTACAACTGTACAAGTACATGGCTTTAAATGCTATTAGAGTTTGTGGCTTGTCATTGGCTGGGTTAAACGAACGCTAAATGTGCCGTAATTTTTGTTAATGAATGGGTGTTAATAATATAAAGTTATAATGGTGGAATTAAAATAATTTCCAACCCATTCGCTGTCGACTTTTCCAACAAAGCTACTTATGGTGAAATCAAGTCGCAGTACAAAGGAGCACTCTGTTTAATCAGGCACTGACCTCGGGAAAGTATCGGTATTGTGCCGGTCACCGGTCATAACTAACTGACTAACTAACTAACTAACCTGACGTCCGTCAATATTTCATTATCACACTTTCATCATGAAAATGTTAGTGACGTCCAAGGTACAAAAATAATGCGAGAACCTTTTCTAAATATAGGTGTGTGATTGTAAAAAACTGGGTGTAAAACGTTGAATGCAATATGCGGTGGATGGTTATGGAAATTATACATTTAATAACACAATTCAGCTTTGTTTATTCTTCTCCAAACTACATAGTACTTTATATTTTAAACATGGTGTAGAATAAATAGTCAGAATAGGAAGGGAGATAGAATTTTTAAACACTGTAAAGCTTTTGAACTTTAGTTTAAACACAATTTATATTTTGAATCACAATTATTTATATACATCAATAATAGTACACACGTATTTGAATAGACAGGTAGGTATAATAATACTTTGCGGCGGTCTTGAAATGACTGCCCCGCGGTGACAGACTACGGCGTTTTTATACGAAGGGAGAAATAGCTTAACCCGGATACGGTAATAATCCAGGGCCTTCCATAAAGCTCATTTTCTATGTATATTCTAATTCGAACATTTCTGAGTCATATTCCAATATTGCTGTTTAAAAATAATATATTCCTGATATTTCTGCAAATTTAACTCAAATATCAATTTGGACATGTCAGAGTAAATTATGCGCGATATGCACTTATAAAAGTTCGAATTTAGACCCTGTACCAGACATTTCTTATCTCTTTTTTAAACATGTAAATTAAAAAATAAATGAACAACGATTATTCTATCATAATAAAATAAACATTACGCCATTTCCCCGAAGGGATAGGCAGAGAGGATAGAAGGTCATACCACTCTGTCCTGGCACACTTTCCTTGCCTCCTCCACATTTATTCATCTTCTCAAGACGAACGCGATTATTTCGACTTTTCACGTGACTACCTTCAAGCACTTGTCGTACTTGATCGTGCAATGTCTTTACCGGCCTTCCTCGACTTCTACAGCCATTACATTGACACATATAATAAATATTTTCCCGTGTATTTTGTGTTTCAGAGGAACGGATTGCCTGAACGGGACCGTACTACCGGCTAACCAGATACCACAACCCGCCATGAACTTCACACAGCTGAGGATTCTGTGGGAAAAGGCTATGGAAGGAGAGTTTCTTCAGAAGAACCAACGGTAAGTACCTTATTTAATTCTGATACTTATTATAAACGACGTAGAAAAATTAAGATACTTATTATAAGCGGACAGGACTCTTGATGGGTCGTAGAACCGGATATCGGAGATGACTAAGACTTGTTATACCTACATAGCATCGTGCCGTACGCGTACATCTCTTGCTACATGCTTTTGATTCGAGAGTTTGCAGTCAATTTCATTAGATTTATTTAGACTTATCAAAGTTTTTCGGTAAAAGAGCAAGGTAAAGGACCAATTAAAATCACTGAACAGAAAGCGGTAAATCAACATAAGGTCTATATCAAGCACGAGACAGCAGAAATGTCTGATGAAGAAGTGAATGAGAAAGATTATAACTGTTCTAAATAAAATTGTGTGTTTGTAGACCGCACGGTGGATCATCCCTCCTCCCCCACGGAATATCTCTTCAGATCTTCCCGCAACCCAGCCGCATCTATATCAACCTGGGGGGGTGTGTGAACACCCGCGCGGGGAGTGCAAGCAGTTCGTGCAGGACTACGGGCAGGACGGGCGCGAGCACACCGCCCGGAGCCGCTACCCCTGCTTCTTAAACAAGGTGGGTTCCGGGACAGGTCACCCCTCAGGGAGACTGCAGGACTATGGGTAGGACTTTATGGACAAGGATTTAAGTATTTATTTATTTATTTACAAACGTATAACAATGTTGTACAATTTAGAGCTTCTTAAGTATCTAGATACATAGGCATATAGCATAATAAATATCGTAGATAAACTGAATACTGGTGCAGTATGATCATCTGTTTTATATTATACCGAAAGTATATTTTTTCTAAGATTTTCTAACTCCAAACATAACGAAGGATGAAGGAAAAGAATGCGGATATTCTCTCTCAAAAACCTTCGTGAACTCCAAATCACTAAGACATTTTTTCATCATCATTATTATGGTCTTTATTTTTGTGAAACCAATATAGTAATGTGTTTGAATTAGCTTATATTTCTGTTATCATCCATCATTTTATTTTAAATGGGTGTCTTTGGTAAATTGAGATACGACATGATTAGGGTCTGCTAAGGTGGGTGTGGTACACAGTGGGGTAGATAATGGCTGCCAGTTCCCACTATCGGCTTTATGTGTTGACACAGTATTGCTGACAGTTTGCCGGGAAAAGTGACTTGTACTACTAAAACCTTTAGCGAAATTTACCGAGAAAAAGAGAGAAAACCGCCGCTTGTGAAATATCACCAAACACAAACACGGGCGAAGCCTACCCGATTCCAAGGAAAATTATTAGTCTAAATCTGCGGCCGTTCCTCCATGCAATCGTAGTCCACGAAGTTCTCCGTGAAGTTTAGTACTGGAGCTTATTAATGGAATATTTTTTTCACTCATTTTAAATTTTTACGTACGTCTTAATTTTATAGTATCTAATTAACTAGCTGGCCCAGCAGACGTTGTCCTGCCCTTTCAAGTAGATGGTGCGATGAGTCATATTTGATTTTGTTAAGGTCCCTATTTAAAAAATATGCGAAAAAATCATTGCTCCAGTACTAAATTCCACGGAGAAATTCGAGGACTACATTTGTGTGGATGAATGGAGCGGACCCCCCGCCCGCGTCTCCTTTTAAAATAAATTATTCTATGTTATCATACTGGTGCATTTTCGTGGAAAACGAACTGTCTAGGTTAGTAAAAAGAAATGATAATTGCAATTAATTTATTCTCCCATCCAAAACAAAGACTCGGGGGTTATTCCCGATCAACAGCCGCGTCATGTCACGCTACCAGCTACCTAGTATAAAGTTGACAGTAAATACGAATATTAATGAAATGATCCACTCATTACAGCGGTATATCTGTCAATAGCAATTAAATGAAGTACAAATAGAGCAGTGAAAAGCTAATTGAAAGCTCTTTAGGAAATGAAATAGTAAAGTAATCGTTTAACTTTTTAGATTAAATATTGTGCTTACGAGTATAAAACACGCCTAAAATGATTAAAGTACAAAAATGCCGTAGTATCTTCACATGCAATTTCAAATAATAGGGGCTTTCAAATGAAAACTGAAAAAAATCACACTTTCGTTTCATGTAAAAAATAACTTATATTTTTATATCAAGGATATAATATAAATATAGGGAAAATAAAATATAAAATAATTTTGCAGTTTTTCACAAATATTATAAACGATAAAATAAACAAAAATACTTGTAACCCAGAAGCTGTCCATAAATAATGAAGTCAACATTTTTTTTTATATTTTCCCCTTCCTCCTTGCAATAAAAAATTATCACCTTTCAGTAAATATATTCAGTAACTACGAACTGTCAATATATCTTAACATTTTTTCAGCCCTACCCTTAAATTATCTCATTTACGTAATATATGGATCACCTCTCATACACTGAGCAACTATTTTTAAGGATACTACGAATACAGAAATATATTTAAATATAAATTGTAGTGGTTTTTTATTGTTTTTTTTAATTGTTTTTATTGTTGTTTGTGAAACATTTCAGAATGACCCTTCTCTGGTACTGGCGAGGTTCGACCTGAAACAGACGTGGAGGGAGCTCCTGATTGCTGTCCTAGTGCCAAGTATTCTATTCGTCATATCGTTTACCACATTGTGCATCATTAACAGATCTGTTAAGGTAATTCTATACTAGCATTGTACCTACAGCTTACACATAGTATCGTCGTTGTTAAGGAAAAAGTCAAACATTTTATAGAGATAGGTATAGCTGATTAAAGTTTTAAACTTTTATGGGGTTTATAAAATTGATGATTTTCAAACAACGATCAAATAAGCCAAGATAGACCGTAAGAACTTTACTGCCTAGTTATCAACTAGGCAAATCACGTCACATCTACGTCACGGCTATCCGGCCGTCCAGGGTTGTAGGTAGTTGATTGTTTAAAAATATGTTTTATATTATTTTAACATTTAGTTTTTTGAACATTAATATTTGGTTTTGTTTTGGACGTAATTGATTATGTTTATATGATATATACACTGAAGCGACCGCGCGAATATCTGGAAATAGCTGTAGCGCTCCCATACTGGGAAAAAAACTAGGTATGAATTAATCGATCTTATACCTTTTTCTTTAAGAAATTGTACATAGATAACTACTGTCTAAAATAAATAAAAATTAAAAATAAAAAAACCAAATTATCGAATACAGTTTTTTTTATTTTCAATATTTTAAATAGGTTCGTAAAACAGTTCACCAGAGGCACTTACGTGTCTTCTTAATTTCAGTTGTAGAATGAATCATTCTTTTTTTTTTTAATTGATACCAAAAACAGGTACGATTTCCTTAAAAGTTTAAAGATACCCACAGATTTCGAAAGATACACAAGTAGAAAAAATGACATTTTCACCGTACTAAATACTAAATACAGGTGTCAAATGCTATATAAAAGTCAGCTAATTAAATAAATCAAATAAAATAATAAGAAAAGTATATTTTTATAATTCTGTTTATACTACTGAAATTAGGTTAACAAAATTGCATGCCATTTGATTAAAAAAGATTTATTTAAAATTCTGGTGACATGACAATTGTCGTTGATTCTTAACATATAATCGTGTCTATAAATGAAATTTACGATTTAAAAATTTATCAACAGAAACAAAAATTAATAAAGAAGACAAATACATAAACATTGTTATGTAAAATATATTAATTCATTTTATTTCGAATAAATAAACTTCCAAAGTTTTAAATTCGGCGCTGACAGCAAAATTATCACAAACAATTCATGAGTTGAGAAATTATTGGTTTTTGATATATAAGCTCATTATCTACACATCCTATTGATTGATACATTTAGAAAACTTTTTTAAAATAAAATCTGACATGGAAAAAATTTGCAAATGTAACTCCACTTTTGTGGACCTATGTATAAACTGACGTTTTCGCAAAAGGCCGCAAAAAAATTATTATATTTATTTAGTATATATATTTTTTACATAGACTAATATATTTTACATTACACTTAATTTATTTTTTTCCCAACTATTTTTACCCTATGATTATTATTAATTAAATTTAGCCATGATATAATATCTACACTAATATTTCTCACATATATATTTTTTACACTTAGCCCTAAATAAGTTTAAATTTTGTTCATTTTTTACTTCATCATTTATTGAATCCTTTTTCCCCGAATACAGCCCTGTCCATTATTTTGAATAGAATAGTAGTTGTGACATATCGGCTCACCTTTATTTTATAATAATTTTTTGTTTAAGTTTTTACATTTTCTCATTTTTTAATTGTATCATCCTTCTTAGGACGCTGTATTTCTTTTTTTAAATTATTTAAACTGGAAAATATTTTGAATATGAATGAGGCAAAGAAGACATTTAAAAGAAAGTATTGTTACCAGGTTGGTGATGACGCTAAGTTGCGCTGTTTATCCTGCTGCTGTAGGAAGAAGGATGCACCACCCACGCCCACTTAGCACCTTTATGGCAGGTTAATATTATTACCATTACTTCTTTATTATTGCAAATCAATTTTACAACAACAAAGTTGTATTGTGATGGAAATATGGACAAGGACATTGAAAGGAGGGTTAGTGCCGGTAACAGAATTAATGGTGCCTTAAAGTCGGTAGTATCTAATAAGTGCTTTTCAAAAGAGGCTAAATTGGCAGTTCATAATGGAGTTTCTGGTACCAACCCTTATGTATGGTAGTGAAGCGTGGTGTTGAAAAAAAGAGGGATGAAAGTAGATTGAATGCAGTTGAAATGCGATCTCTCAGGCGAATGTGTGGAAAGACTATGTATGATAGTACAAAATGTCGAAATTAGAGCAGAGTGTAAGGCTGAGATAAGCATTATCGACAAAATTAAGAAAGGTCTTTTACGATGGTTCGGTCATGTAGAGCGAATGGATGATGAAAGAACGGCTAAAAAAATATATGATGCGACTGTGCCTGGATGTAGAAATCGAGGAAGGCCGAGAAAGACATGGCGTGATCAAGTAAAACAAGTGCTTGAAAGTGGGCATGTAAGAAGCCGGAATAATCGAACGTCCGTGCATAAGAAGATGTATGAATGTGGAGGAAGCAAGAGAAGTGTGCCAGGACAGAGTGGTGGTGGCGTTTCTATCCTCTCTGCCTACCCCTTCGGGGGGAAATGGCTTGATGGTTAGTTAGTTAGTTTAAGTTGTATTGTGATCTTGATCGTAGTGTAGTGGATAGCGAGTCAGGCTACCATGCAAGAGGTTGCGGGTTCAATTCCCGATGGTGTCAATATAAAATATTTGAATGTGGTTTTTCAAACAAAAATATTTCATATGTGATAACTAGGACTGGCGCTGAAGCGTAAAAATGACCATCTTGCTTTTAACCATTGATTTATAATACACTTAGATTTGAACTGAACGGAAAAAATTAATGACACTTCAACTCCGTTAAAACCTCCGACTCCGCCAGACGCGTATTTCAGTATTTCTTTAATCGCCGCGCGGCAGAGTCGGACATTCAGAAAACATTCCGAAATGCCTTCCTGTGTATTTAAAACCGTGTAAAAACCGTACAGATAAAAATTAAGAAAAAAGATGGTGTTACTTCCACATGTAAGTGTTTATTTATATTTGTTTACATAGCCTAAAATAATTATTATTCAAAGAAAGAAAGTTTTCTTCTTAATAATAGCACTATACAGTGCCGTCCCCAAGAAAAAAAAAAGTCATTTTAGATGCATGGTAAAATTCATGAACGTCCTCGTAAGGAACGGGTTAGTATTGTGTATACTGTTACCCCCCCCCCCCAAACCCCTTTGCGTATGGCGATGCCCCCCCCCCCCCCCCTATACCTTTTCCTTTTTCTGTGAGTAGGTTGCCGGTGAGGGCGGATGCTTGCCGGCAGTCGAAGAGCTCTGATAGGTCGAGACCGTGTAAAAGAGTATTGAGAGGTGCACGAATCTTCGTGTCATTACTTTTTCTAAATAATTTACTCTGCAAGGCAGATCTAAATGTATTATATCAATGCCTTTAACCCTTTAAGATCTATGGTAAAATGTTCCTTGGGGAACAGTGATGTAACAGCGTATCACACTAGCGCAAATCTCCAGCTTTAAATGAAATAATGTGTAGAAAATATTAATGTACCTTCCGTTGCTTTGGATTATTTTATATTCAAAAGACGGCTAAGTAAATTTAACGCAATGTAGAGAATTTTTTAGCACCGCGCACCGCTACGGAGGTGGTATGTAAGAAATTATCAAGATTCACCGCACTTGGTATACGGGGACTATGCACCGCTGAGTGCGGATAAGGGAAGGTATTCGCAGTAGTAGTTTGATCAAATACAGAATGTATGAAGCCGTTATTATGTAGATCGATAAAAATAAATTGAAGTGTAAAAACAAAAAAGTAACAAATTATCTATATTTTAACTTTATTTGGTAAACATGTGATTTTATATTTGACAGATGTTCTTATGTTCTAGGATTCCAACCGAGGAACCCATATCCGAACATGAAGCTGCAGCATAAAATAACAAATAATTACTATGTTCTTTTTCATTTATTATTTTAAGTAAAATGAATGATTTTCATAATTTTAAAATTTCATATTATAATAATTTACGTGTAAACTAAAAAATAAAATCATAAATAAAAAAAGAAACATAAAACAACAACTGTTCCAGTCAGAATAAATTCAAATAAAGCAAACCCGGTGGTTCTAACGCCCTATCCTGGCTCTCAAATGGAGGTTCTGGGTTTGTTTCCTGATTAGATTAAAATAATTAGTGTTTAGTGGTATGATAATAAGCTCAAAACGAGATTATGTTCTTGTTGTGATCTCATCAAAACACACTATTACTCTGCTGTCCGACCACAAAATGGCCGCTCAGTGCAAAATACAACAATTTGTCTGCGAACAAAATAGGTGAAAAATATTGTATCTAGAAGCTTGAACGACTTACGATCTTTTGTCGAACCTAGCTAATAGTTCATTGAGTCTAACAAAAAGTCTCCGGAGCTTCTAAAAGCACAATGTTTAACCTTTTTTCGCTCATAGAAAAATGTTAGTTTTTGAAGTTAGCCAGCTGCCTTTTAATAGTTGGCAGTATTATGTAATGTATAATTTCTCAACAGAACTTTAAGATACTTTTGCTTAGTTAAGTGCTATTACATAAATACATAGGCTATGAAAATTTAATACCTACTATTTTTATTTAACATTAAAATGAAACAATTATTATTAGTATTTATATCTGCATAATTAAGAATTAAATTTAACAACAAAATTTTGTATTATACTCTCTACTCAATGTTCATTGTGCCTTCCGTGTATTTATTTTTTATAAAACTAAAGCTTTTTGCTGATTAACATAGCATTATAAATTAGTTCCTAACGATTTACTATTCGTAAATATTTATAATAAATACGGCGAAATAAAGAATATTGTAGAGATTTTTTGATTTTAAGGTCTTGATAAAAAACTGTATATAAAATATTCCATTCATAAATCGTGCTGATATTCGTATTTAACAAATAATTTTGGACGTGTGCCACTATTAGCTGATCAATTTATTATTTTGCAGAGGCAGCATTAAATTAGTTTATATTATATTTATAATCACCTTTTCTAAGTAATTCACGGATCACAAATTAATTGAAAATTTTCGGTAGTAAAATAAAAAGTAAGAATTTGTAAAAAAAATCACAACAAAACTATCACTTTTTAATTGTAGATTTTTTTAAAGATGCACAATTAATCCAAATTAATTGGTTTTAATCCTTGTATCATTTTTATTGGTAACCTAGGAAAATCGTAGTGCAGTAATTTAATGTTTACAACTAATATATACCTACATGTAAAAAATGTGGCTTTCCAATATAATATATTATACTCTTCAATGTTGTCTTATCTACATTAAAAAAGTTTTTTTAATATGTAATGTACGTATGTTAGTAGTTGTGGGTACCGGAATATAGATATATTTATTCCTAAACTATGTTAATTGAAATTTATCTTTTCAAATTTAATGTATTAAAAATATTTGAACTGTATCAAACTTTTCTTACCCTCAACTTAGAATTAGGCACCCACATCAATATAAGCGTAGGTATTGAGTATATTATCAATTGCGAAAGCGCGATATATAACAGTTTAACTAAATAATATTCATTATCTACATTATAATCACATATTATTTCTTCATGAGGTTAAAATAATTAATCAATTAAAAATAAAATTCTGGCAACTCATTGTATATACACCGTTTCCCACGATGAGACCGCGAAACTCCAGAGGGTGATTATTCATGATATTCTGAGAAAAAAATCTTAATAAAGTTTTCAAAAAACTCAATTCTAATTTCTTTAAAAAATGATTAAAATATGAATAAAAATTCACGCGTGTAATACCGCCCATTTTTGAACTGGCTAACACCACGTGACCTGCACCAATTTCAGATATGAAATTCGAATTTTGAATGTCCGCACAAGGCAAGGCGTTCGGTGACCAGAGCGGACCCCCACTCCTCCCGCCCACCGCCACCCCGCCACCGCTAGCATTTCAAACAGAAGCCAGTATTACTTAGTCGCTTTTTATTAATACTTTTTTAAAATTAATTATTAAAAATGCCGGATCAAAAAACTTTGTAAGGATTTTTTTCTCAGAATACCATGAACAATCACCCTCCGGAGTTTCGCGGTCTCATCGTGGGACACGGTGTATAAAACCGTTTAAAAAACTGTACAATATTTATACTGAAAGATGTACTATTTTGTGTAGATGTTTTTGATGTACATATTCCTAAATAATCCTAGTATTATACCCATGGGTATTGTGCTTAAACTGAATTAAAGATCAGTAGCAATCCATTTATCATTTTAGGTATGAAGAAAAAAAATAAAACTTACTGTTACGTTATGGTACACACGAGTACCTAACGTTCCATTTTTCATTTTAACATTTAGTTTTCGTCGCACTGGCAATATTATTTGTTATTGTTAACCGTGTTCAGTGTTGCCATATATACAGATTTATCTGTATCCATACAGAATTTAGGCTGCCGTTACAGTTGACAGATTTTACTCAAGTTTTATACAGATTTTTGGAATTGGACATAGTCTATGATAAAACAGAAAAATTAAAAAATATATATATATTAGAGCATGATTAACATTTGATGAGAACTTTATCTTGGTGTAAATGTTGCCAAGTCTTTGTGTGATCCTAACTTGAATCCCAGTGATGTGAAATTGTTCAACATCGATGTCTCGATTTCTTTATAGAAGGAGCTAAACAAATAAAGACCCGCTACAATTTTGAAAACCAAATCACAAAAAGATTAGATTTTCTTAATCCGATTGTTATTTAAACGCCGAAGTATAGCATCATTGAATTACGTTGCATAGGTTTTTCCTAACACAATCCAACAAGAAAATTTACAAATATTAGACAATGAGTGGCGTCATTTAAGAATGAACGATAATCTCTTGGATTCCAGTGAAGAAGATCCTGAAATTTTCTGGCAACAAGTTTTTTGTGCAAAAGCCGTTGACGGAAATTTACTTTATCCGAAGATAAAGCAACTGGTTACCGCTATATTATGTCTCCCCCACTCCAGTGCTGCAGTGGAAAGAATATTTTCCTCAATAAACTTAATCAAAACCAAAACACGTAACCATTTAGGTACTAAAACGATGGAGGGACTATGACTAACAAAACAACTACTTAACAATGAGCCATGCTAACTAAACATAGAAAAGGATTTGATTTCTAAAATTAATAAAAATATGTACAAAAAGGAATAAATCGTGGGGTTTACTGCCAAAAGTTGGTAAGTCATAAAACATGTTATGGAATAATCGCAATTTTAAAGTTTGACATTCTCTCTAAAATCAGACTAAATGATGGAAACTTCGTGCTATTTTTTTTCAAATAATTTGAAGTATAATGAACAATTATTTTTAAAAAAAATAGCACGAGGTTTTTATCATTTGGTCTGATTTTGGAGAGAATGTCAAAATGTCAAATGCGATTATTCCATGACATGTTATATGGACTTACCAACTTTTGGCAGTAACCCCACGAAATATATATTATGTAAATACGCGTACTGTTTTATTTTCTCAAAAAAGTTGGTTTTTCAATAAACTACCCTAATTTATTGGTTCGAAATTTTTTTTTTAAAGATTTTTATACAGATTTTGGGTTATTGATTCTATACAGATTTTATACTGATTTCTAGACTGCGTAATTCAGATTTTTTGGTTTGGCATATGGCAACACTCCAACACTGACCGTGTTAACCTGCGCGGTCTGTCAGATATATTGGCCACGCGTGGTACCCCAGTCTACTCTATGCTTTTTTGTTTATGGTCTAATCAAAGGAATCCGTATTTAGTGTCAGGGCTTCCAAGCCAGGAACAAACTTTTTGGTACAGTTAGTATTAGTCACACACAGTAGATGGCAGTACAGTATATATCACGTGGTACCCAGTCTACTCTATGCTTTTTTGTTTATGGTCTAATCAAAGGAATCCCGTATTTAGTGTATTCTATGTTGTGCGTATTATGCGTTTGAAATTTTCATCCGACTGCAAAAACAAAGGTAGAAATGTATACAATTGTTTGGATACATTACTGATTTTACTTTTCCTATCTTTATTGAGTCTTGTGGTATTGATTTCGTGATCGATTGACGGGCTGGCAGTTATTAAAACGTTCGGTGCTCAAAGTGGTTGCAAATTTCTTTCAAAGTGGTCAATAAAGACAATCCATTTGCGATAACAATGACAAAATAACAATTCTGTTAATATTTGCTACGATATAATAAGTGGGGGGTTGTTCAGTTTTGGATTTCAGTGAAGTTAAACGCAATTTTCGTGTGTAGTATGTATAGGTTAGTTTGTGACATTTACAAAGATCCATCATTTGTGTATCCATATTATTTTTAAATGACATTAGACGTAAAATATTATATATACAATCAATTCATTAGAGCATGACAATTGTTATTTACAAATATTTTATATTGCAGACATCTATTTTGTTTTTTTTTTACAATACAAATAAAGTACAGTACAATTTTACTATTCTTTCAATCAATAAATTTGCCTTAATCCTTTCTCTCGTGTGTAAAATGTTTCATACAGTGGTTGAAAGATAATATACAACTTGTATCTTTATTTTACGGACCATTTTATGAAATATTTTACATGAGAAAATATGGAATATCGAAAAATATATATATTTGAAATTCCCGCCGTCAATTTTTCGCTATAGTAAAACTCTCACACAAGAGATGGCGCTCGGAAAATTTTATTAAATATGGTTCAAAATTTTGATCAAACTTGTTTGTATGACAGCTTGCGTTCTTTAATTAGTGTATTCTATGATTTAGTGCAGGCCCCGTCAACTCACCGCCATCTTTATTTCTCGGTCGCCATATTGGAAATAGGAGCCATTATTACTCACACATTATGTGTATGTGTATGTATCAAGCTTATATATATTTATTTGGTCACTGTGTTAGTGAAACTAGTGTAAGTAGAGTGAAAAGGAAAATGTAATAACTAAATACACACAAATTTATCTGTGGCTGCATAAACTTCATGTGTAATTGTGTATTATCTTCAAACAATTTTGCGACATTTTTAAAACATTCGGTTATTAAGCTTAATTCTTTTCAATGGACAAATTCAGAGTTTGGTGTTGTGTTTCGGATGGCAATAATTATAAATCGTCACCGAGGCATTCTTTTTTCCTGCTCGATTTAAACAAGAGTGCATCTTTCGCGAATGGATTTGGCTGGCGGATTGGAAGATTCCAAAGAAAGTGATTTTGCAAAACGCCTTTTGCAATTACGGATTATCGGAAATATTTAATGTAAGTTTGTCAGTGTTTTATTTAGAGGAAAATGTGCCTACTCTCCAGATGATTTTGTTATACTATATAATGTATTCAAATCAGATTAAAATATAATTTTTATATATATTTTATATAAACAGATTAAATATAAGTAAACAATTTTTTATCATTCTGCCAGACAATAGTTTCATTTTTAAACCTCAATGAAAAATGTTAAAAATGAAAACAACGTGAGAAAATGGCGATATTTATGCTTAAATACACCCGTACTGCTTAAATATATATTTGAAATATTTGCACCGTAAATATTTAAAAGCTATTTTTCAGGTTATTTCATTTTGAATTTCTAGTTCCCAACTTTCCTTTTTTTAATGTTTTAATTTCTATACAACCAAACAAATGTCTAAATCAATGTGCGTTTTGAAAATGACTGCTCAAATCTTATAACTATTATATGATTTGTTTATATCACGCACATACATACATTTATTTGTAAACTTTGTGATCATTTCTAAACTGTTAACCAGCTATCACGGAGCATTTTGATTTTGACATTAATTTGTTGATGTAGAAAGTAGAAGGGGCGGAAGGAGAGGATAGGGGAGAGGGGGATTCATAGACAATATTGCGGTTCATACTGCAATTAATTTAATGCTAATTAATTTCCTGATATATTGAGTAAGAACCGATTCATTTTTTTTCTTCTATAAAATATTTGTCTTGTCTGTGAAATCTCACACACAATCGACGGATAATCATTTTCTACATGGGAAGAATCAGAGTTGTTCATCTATAAGTATATAATCTGTGATTTAGTGTATTCTATGTTGTGCGTATTACGCGTTTGGAATTTTTCATCCGACTGCAAAAAACAAAGGTAGAAATGTATACAATTGTTTGGATACATTACTGATTTTACTTTTCCTATCTTTATTGAGTCTTGTGGTATTGATTTCGTGATCGATTGACGGGCTGGCAGTTATTAAAAACGTTCGGTGCTCAAGTGGTTGCAATTTCTTTCAAAGTGGTCAATAAAGGGAAATCCATTTGCGATAACAATGACAAAATAACAATCTGTTAATATTTGCTACGATATAATAAGTGGGGGGTTGTCAGTTTTGGATTTTCAGTGAAGTTAAACGCCAATTTTCGTGTGTAGTATGTATAGGTTAGTTTGTGACATTTACAAAGATCCATCATTTGTGTATCCATATTATTTTTTAAATGACATTAGACTTAAAATATTATATATACAATCAAATCATTAGAGCATGACAATTGTTATTTACAAATATTTTTATATTGCAGACATCTATTTTGTTTTTTTTACAATCAAAATAAAGTACAGTACATTTTACTATTCTTTCAATCAAATAAATTTGCCTTAATCCTTTCTCTCATGTTAAAAATGTTTCATACAGTGGTTGAAAGATATGATACAATTGTAACTTATTTTACGGACCATTTTATGAAATATTTTACATGAGAAAATATGGAATATCGAAAATATATATATTTGAAATTCCGCCGTCAATTTTTCGATATAGTAAAACTCTCACCACAAGAGATGGCGCTCGGAAATTTTATTAAATGTGGTTCAAATTTTGATAACTTGTTTGTATGGCAGCTTGCGTTTTTAATTAGTGTATTTCTATTGGGCCACGCTTCGAATGCAAATTATTTGCATATTTACTAGTATTTATTATAATCTGTGATGCAAATCCCAGCGCCCCGATTCTGATTCTGAATGGCTTGACAGGCCTTCTGCGCATATGAAATTGTAGTGCATGTGAAATGCGATGGGATAGACTTATTATTTTTGGGATACGCCGATGGATTAAAAAAACTTTTGAAGCGCAAACAAATAAAAGTAAAATTTGATATTGCCCGAAGTTTGATGGAGGCTGAATTAAGCGATCTGGAGACTAAACAGCTACTCTACTGCAACAGGCAGTTCAAAACTACTCTGATATATCATGTATGCCCCTGCTACACCAGGAAATGACTCCGTCAGTGAAGCAACAGTTACTGAAAATGCTAATTATTACATTCTTCCATAAGATAGTAATACGGCTATTCCTACTGATTTAACTATCACAAATCAAAATGATTCAGAAAATAACAATTATTTTTCACGGTTTCTATAAATAATTCAGCTAAAAAAAATCCTTTACTTTAGTAACATATGCTTACTGATCGGAAATAACTAAACATGCAAAATTAATTTTTGTATTAATGATTAATAAATAAACCATTTACTTACCTCAAAGTTAAGGCTAATCTTTCTCTGCTAGAAATAGCTTCCCTGACCCTTGTATTTTGTGTTGTAATATGTAGCCTCAAAAGATTATGTAAATCTTCCAAAAAACATTCTAAAATATGTATAGAAACGATCTTCATGTGACTCTAGTTCTTTACATAATCGGTTTTCTCCTAATTTTTCCTTTCTTCATTCCTATTCAACGCCTTCTCAAAGTTAAGGTCCACAATAATATTGCTTCCTCCTTGGATCTTGGTAACGATGACATTTCACACGATTGGACTAACTTAACTGACTAGCGTGACCTTCCGATGCGCCAGTTCGCTATTAAACTACAGTAATTGCAGCGGAACTGTTCCCGTGGTTCCGCTACTGTATTTCGCAAGCGGGAGTGTTGGTACGGGTGTTAAGGTATCGTTGGAAATCGTTAGTTCAAAATCGCATTGATGTGTTCGATTTTGGTATAGTTATTATAAATTTTGTCTTTGTTCTACTGCTGGGTGTTGGTCGGTGGATGTGAGAGGTGATTGTGGCCTGTTAATCCCGTACAGAGCGCGTTTCCAACTCTCATCACATTACATAAATATTTATATTGAAATAAATGAAACAAAAAATAAAGTATTTTTGTTTGTAACTTACTTTTTATGTTGATAAAAAAAATCAGGAAATTTTACAAAAGTTGAATAAAATTTCTGGGGCTATGTCAGGAACCATTTTTGAGTATTATCATGTGACTTACCTGAAATGGAAAATAAGAAAATTTTTAGTTTTTGTAATATTTAATTTATTTTTATTTACAATTCTAAATTCATATTTATGTGATATTTATAGGTAAATGTACTGTAACGTAGAGGGTGAGAGGCTTGCCTGATTGGCTCCACAACCTCAGACGCTCACCTGCATAGCTCAATCAGTTAGCAAAAGACTCACGAAAATTTATAAAAGTAAGCAAGGATTGAAATACCACAGAGTTCAGATATATAATAAAACAAAGCTATAGAAATTCAATGTGTGTAATTAAAATATAAGTATGTTTACAAGGGTTAAGAAGATGTGTGAGGCACGGTAAGTATATAGGTTATAATTTTGACAAGATATAACAAAGATATAATTGCAAATATAGGTTGAAAACTTAAGTAATGAATCCATCCATCGAATCATTCATACTGGAATTTACAATTAAAAAGTTTCTACGTCGAAGATTAAAGAAAAAAAACAGGCTAGTGTTGAGATGAACGAAGTGATTTGGAGGTTAAGAATTTAATTTTATGTAGAGGTGAAAATTTTGAAGAGAGGTGAAGAATCCATGTATCGTCAGTGTGCAGTGTCCACATCAGGACCTGCACGAGGTGAAGCTTTGTTAATTAGTCCTTTGAGGCATCAAATTGTAAATATATCCTCACGTGGTCCAGAATTTCACGCGTGAGCGATGACGGATATGGGATAATATCTGCGTTCCGTGATGTACCGGTCAGCGTGTGACACTCGGTAACTAGCTGATAACTAGACACGGATCAGTGTCTAGGCCATTTTTTAATTTATAATATTCTAAATATTATGTCAGGAGTAAGGAAGTATATAAAGGGAGGGAATTAGACCTGAAAAGATTAAAGTGACTGGGCTGTAGTACGTAGTTTTGATTCGGGGATGGAAGTTAATATTAAAAAGCTATAACACTTACGATTACGTCTTCATTCCCCAGGATTTATGCCGGGTCGGCCTGAATAGAAAATAAATGCGGCCGTTCGCCATGACAGTTATTTTTTGCAAGAAGGAATCATAGACGAAAAAGCTCAGAACGAGATTTCACTTACCATAGAGCAGATTCTGTGGTAATGAAATAAGGTAGAATAACGGGGTCAAAAGTTTAAATTGCTATTTTTTTTATCAGTTAAAGGGAAGTCAGGAATGTCATTCTTACGAGAGGCGGGAGAATAACATGACAACACTCCTTCCTCGATAAAAAAAAAAAGATTTCAAGAAGTTACTATTAGAGATTTGAAGATGAAGTTTTGGAGTAAGAATCAAACATACGTACTACAACAAAATATGGGTTACCAAGTTGTATTAGTAATTTTCTGTGTGCCCTTGGTTCGAAGGTACACAAGGAAATAGTAGAATTCTGAAACATACAAAATTATTACATCACATAGAAATTCTAAAATAAAGTACGTAGATATTTCAGTCACTTGCTTGGACCATCTAGTAATTTGGTTTTTTGGAGAACTGGCTTCGCTTGGGACATATTCCCACATAGCAAAAACGAGCGCCGAGCAGTTCTTTGTCGAAACATTAAAGGTTTAGTAACCTCGACTTCAGAAAGCTGTCTTTAACAGAAGTAAACAAAGCGCTCTTTTTGGAGACTACACTCCAGATTTGACTTTTTTCATTATTAATACAAAAAACAAGTTAAACAAAGCATTCTGTTTTTGAGATGAAAACTCCAGAATGTTTTGGGGTTGGCGGACACTTTGTCCTCAGTGATTGTGTGCATTTCTAGCACCTAAGATTAATTATCCTAAATACCACAGCATGACATCACAGCTGTTCAATAATCTAACATTATGTTTAGTAAACAAAAAACTTAGAGAACTTTTATACACATCGTATAACTATGAACGTACACATTTTTTGTACAAGAAAAAACTAGGTCAAGCGAAAAGGTTGTTGACAACGTGATACACTACAAGACAAAAACATCATTATCAAGAAACAAGATAAGGAATAGCATATAGCTAACTATCTACACGTTGAAAGGTTTGTGCAAAAAGAAAACAGGTAATTTCTATTATCAATTGAAATCAATATCACATCAAGGATTGATATTTTATTACAGATTATTTTGCAATTCACAACCTCCAGACGTCTCCTTTAGCTAGCATTGCAAAATCAAAACTGGGGCAGAAGAATTTAAATGGAATGTTTTTAGGAATGTTTTTTTTTGAGTATTTATTTATATGATTTATTAAGCAAACTGTTTTTTCTTTTTGACAACAAGAATCTATGAAAATCTCACCTACTGTCAAGAGTTTCATAGTCCTTTACTAAGGACGGATAATAAACTTATGAACAATCTGTACTTACACTACATTAGAAGGTAAACAGATTTAAAAGAACATTCATTTTTCTCTTGCAAAGTAGAAAATTACCAGTTAAAATGTGCTCGATAAGAATATGTTGTTTTAATATTTAATTTGACAGTTATTAATTTTCATTACATTTTAACATAATGTTTATTGTGTCGTGAAACTCACAGATTCTAGAGTCTGCATGGTGCACTTGAAACAAACACTAGATCAAAGCGAACGAAGTTGATTATTGTTTATTGAATTTACTTGCAAGAAAAATAATGATGGTACTGCCAAAGCAGTTAGTAAAAGAACACAAGTTTCCTAAAGATAAATGTATTTAGGTTCGAGTAAATGCTAACTTTTAGCCTAGACGCAAACCTCAAGCTAATTGTGATTGCACACAATCTAATATACTTTTTTATATTTTAGACTGTTTTTACCTGTCTACTGGTATCGCGCAAGTCTTCGGGAACATTGTCAGCCCTCCTACTACAGAGGCTCTCGTGTAAAGAAGATAGAAATTAACCCCCCAGAGCGTGGTTATTTCATAGAAAGTTTTCAGAAAAACAAGGCATGCAATCGCTTTCAGGATCGCACCCTCAAAAAAATAAGAGATGTCCTGCAACAGAACAAAGAGATTACAGCAGATACGCGTTTTTCCCTCGCATACCGATCGTATGTACACAAGAAGAGAATTTTCTCGAGCAAAAGCGAGAAACACACAAAATCGTTTTCCAGTGGGAAATCACAAGTATTCAAAGTACAGTATTTCGTAACACATAATACATAAAGAAATCCTTTCAAAGAAAGAATACATCATCACAATAATACTAGAATAATACAGGCACGCGCCCTATTGCATTTACATCGGTATTCTGCCTAAACACAGCCCATCACATAAAGCTTTAATTTCTCAGACGAAATTTTAGAACAAACACATTTACACAAGAAACAGGCATTCACCGATTTAATATTGAAGCAGGCATCGTGCCCTATGCACCAATACAATGATGATTAAACATTGGTCTAGGCATCCGCCTTAAGCGAAACAAAAAAAAATTTTCAAAAGAAAAAAAAATTAATTTTTCTAAAGCAAAAGATGTTAGTACATGGATGCCCTATGCACCATGACATATCAACGTATATTTAAGTAGAGTAAACTTTTCAAAACAAAAGAATTTATATTCAAAAAGATTTTCCAGGCATATAAGATTTGAATATAACACATCGCATGAAATTTAATATTTGAATTGCCAATCATTCACAGTGTAATGAAAAATATTTTATATTATTCATAAACGCATTCAAAAACCGTTTAAGCAATACCGATCAATGACCCATGTAACAATTCTAAAAATAGATTGTACGTGATTCGAGTAATTCATGCGTCATGACCTAAATGACAGATAAATAAATTCCATAAATAATTATCTATTGTCGACGATAGATGTCGCACTAGATTTATTCCCAAATTTAAAATAGTTATTGAGGTTTATTACAATTGTAATTTTTAGCAAATAAAGTTTTTCAAGCAATTTAAATATATAAGGATATATTGAATATATGCTTTTACTATTTTTTAAATTTGAATATTTAACATAGTGCATAATTTATTTTCCGTGAATGGATTTTAAATTTTTTAATTGTAAATCGAACCCACACTAGAATCTAGAAACATACATAGATGTCACTTTAAACAATATTATGTTCCAGAAAAAATATGTTCCTCCATAATTGCAACGAAAAGGTTTCGCCAAGCGAAAGATAAATTTAAATAAAAAATAGATTTGAGAAGTCAAAATAAGTTAAATATACGACGATATGTTTATAATATCAACGTACAACCTGTATAATTTGCTGACGAAGTGTCGTCGGCCATGGTGCAGTTCTCAGAGAATTTTGTATTATAGCGCAGCTCCATATGTCCATTTAGTTCCTCAATGTTTAAACTTTCCAATTCGTCGTCTGTAATTTAAAAAAATATCTCAGTATCCATGCTTTACAAAAATGTCATAGTTTGCCCACTGTGGCGAAAAAGGCATAAAGAATAAATTAAAGGAAAAAGTCAATCCTGTATTTATAAAGATGTTTTAACTTTTAAAATAGTTAATAGTAAGAATTTGCCTCATGGCAATTAGATAATTGTACAACTATCTACACTCCACATGTAGGTAGGTAGAATTGGTAAAAGTTAATTTTACAAGTATCTGTAAAAATTTACAGGTTATCAATAGAAATGATTTTCCACATAAATCTTCAGTAAAAGGAAGTAACGTTCACAGCACAGCACAAGATGTAAGATTCAATATAATATTGAAAAAAAAAAAATGTTGTTCAGAATTACACGCATGTTCCAAACACAAGTTATTTCACAGAAAAACTATTCTGCAAAATATTAGATAATTCAGCTTTTTTTTCACTACTGAAATAGATTCACTTCCAGATGGTTCAATAATATAAAAAATTATAAAACTTCAATTTTTACTAAGATTCAGCAAAAGAAAAAAAAAAAGATGAGAATCAAATTTCTCACAGCACAAGTGTATTTGTATCAAGGTTGCCACAAGAGTGTTTTTTGATTTCTACCCACGCCAGCTTTTTCCATCAAGTTTGTGACAAACTTAATTTAACAAAAAATTTTCTACTTCATGTTCAAATGCATACAGTAGATATTTTGTCCCAAAAAATAATAAATTTTTGAGAGATTGTGTTATTTTTTCTCAAAAAAAAAAGAAGGTAAATATAACCAAGATCATGCCAGCCTACAGCATATTTGTGACATGCAAATAGCCACACAATGTGATGTCTTCTGCATCAGTATGTTAGCAGAACAAAAAAAACATAAGTAGACATATAATGTCTGACTTAATTTTAGAGAATTTGTTATTCTCATAGGAAAGTAAATCACCCAGTAGCTTTCTGTATCAGAAATTGATTAGAAAGAAAAGAAAAATAAACAAAAATAGAACTTCAATAATGAGCGATTTCACCTGATTTCTTTGTCAGATGTTCTCCTTCTTCTTGGCTGCAGGGGTTGAAGTAGCGTTCAAACGTCATAGCAGCACGCCTACTCTAGTCCTTGCATCTGGTTGCAGCATCAAGTTGCTCTGCCATGTCCTCCGTCTTGGCACGTTCAGAGGTTGGGGATTTTTGGGAAGGGAATGAGATAGAGGTATTTGACATAATATATAAATATAATAATAATATAAGTTTTATTTTACTTTCTTACCGTCTGTGGTGGGATGATTTCAAAGATTATAGAAGTTTTATAGAGATAAATGGGCGCCAGTGAGTCAAATATTACATACAATAAGTAAAGTCAGGGTTAATTATTATTTAAGACAGGGTGAACTTGGCCCCGCGTTGAAAGTGACATTGTAACGTAGAGGGTGAGAGGCTTGCCTGATTGGCTCCACAAACCTCAGACGCTCACCTGCATAGCTCAATCAGTTAGCAAAAGACTCACGAAAATTTATAAAAGTAAGCAAGGATTGAAATACCACAGAGTTCAGAATATAAATAAAACAAAGCTATAGAAATTCAATGTGTGTAATTAAAATATATAGTAGTTTTACAAGGTTAAGAAGATGTGTTAGGCACGGTAAGTATATAGGTTATAATTTTGACAAGATATAACAAAGATATAATTGCAAATATAGGTTGAAAACTTAAGTAATGAATCCATCCATCGAATCATTCATACTGGAATTTACAATTAAAAAGTTCTACGTCGAAGATTAAAGAAAAAACAGGCTAGTGTTGAGATGAACGAAGTGATTTGGAGGTTAAGAATTTAATTTTATGTAGAGGTGAAAATTTTGAAGAGAGGTGAAGAATCCATGTATCGTCAGTGTGCATGTCCACATCAGGACCTGCACGAGGTGAAGCATTTGTTAATTAGTCTTTGAGGCATCAAATTGGTAATATATCCTCACACGTGGTCCAGAATTTCACGCGTGAGCGATGACGGATATGGGATAATATCTGCGTTCCGTGATGTACCGGTCAGCGTGTGACACTCGGTAACTAGCTGATAACTAGACACGGATCAGTGTCTAGGCCATTTTTTAATTTATAATATTCTAATATTATGTCAGGAGTAAGGAAGTATATAAAGGGAGGGAATTAGACCTGAAAAGATTAAAGTGACTGGGCTGTAGTACGTAGTTTTGATTCGGGGATGGAAGTTAATATTAAAAAGCTATAACACTTACGATTACGTCTTCATTCCCCAGGATTTATGCGGGTCGGCCTGAATAGAAAATAAATGCGGCCGTTCGCCATGACAGTTATTTTTGCAAGAAGGAATCATAGACGAAAAAGCTCAGAACGAGATTTCACTTACCATAGAGCAGATTCTGTGGTAATGAAATAAGGTAGAATAACGGGGTCAAAAGTTAAATTGCTATTTTTTATCAGTTAAAGGGAAAGTCAGGAATGTCATTCTTACGAGAGGCGGGAGAATAACATGACAAGTTACATGTAAACAATGTTAGTGTAAAATGATCGTCGCAAATTTATTATGTTTGCCGTATTACAATCAATCAATTGCGAATCCTATGATCTAACATAGTAGGTATAAGACAGCAGACATACTACTTTTGAAAAATGGTGTCTTGATCGAATTTTAGGTGTGCGGGTGGTTTGACTTTGTAAGGAACACACAAGGTGAGGAAACGGACACAGCACACCTTAGTATCTACTGTCAGTCCGGCGAAGCGTTTCGGCTTGTAGGCCATATAAGCTACGTAGTATTCATGAGAGCCTTAACCATGCTTGCCTATTTACAAGGCATCAGGTTTCGTAAATTTTTAGGTCGTCCATTGTTGACAAATCGTCGGCCTGTTTGCGTCAGAGCTGCGATTCTGTGGACTTGATTGGAGGATGCGCGGGAGCTGGCTATTTCGCTTGGCTAGAAATAGTTTGTGTCTTTCACTTTGATCCTATAGGGATCGAATTGAAAATTAATGAGATGAATGAATGACTATAAACAAACCTTCAAATTTCTTAGCAACTGTTATGTTTTATAGTAGGCATGAGATAATTCCTGGCGTATTCAGACAAGTATGGGCTCCTCGCAGGAGCACTGGTTCTCTTGCAAGTTTTAATTATTTTTTAAAAAAGAAATTAATTAATTGGAGAATAAATTTAAAAATTATAGTCATATACCCCAAAATGTTCAGCATCTTAGCATAAATCATGAAATTTTATTTTTTATTGCAATACCTACATTATCAAAGGATTTTCCATTCACATGCATAAGTGCCAATGGAAACTAATTACTGTTTGTGTCTCAAACCTTAGTTAGCGCACTATGGTATATAACTATACATTGCAAGTGGATACTATATTAAAATGTTATACTCCCGAACAATGATCAAAGCTTTTGATGATCCAGTTGGTAATTATTTTATAACGATTAACAATTTGACCAAGAAGTTTTTAAAGTTTTTTTAACTCAGTTCTAAGTGCGATAAAATGCATTTGGAACAGCCAGATTACTTAATCACTCGTGAAATTGTCAACTGTCCATCTTTTGAACTGGCTTACAATAATCGTGTAGGTACTGATACCAATAATTTACGAATTAAATTATGAGTAACATTAAGTTCATATCCTAAGCTTCGTAAATATGGTCATTCACATTCTTTGACACTATTTCCTTCCTCGTTAGAACTATTTGTTCAGGTCCTCTCCCTTTAAATTAATTCCCGCCATCCGATTATTTTTCATCACTAAGGGTTGTTGAATTAACAAGAAAGTTTTTTAGGTTAGATTTTTAGAGGTTTTATTTCATAATTTGTACGAGAAATGCTGTATTTATGTTTAGCAACTGGATCTAGATTATGAAATTTATACAGTAGGTATCATAAATGGGATTTTTAGATGCCTATTCAAAACTATCACATATTTGTTTGTATTTTATCTATAAAATTTAGGTTACTTTAAAATGTACGTAATTGGCCATTATCTCAATCTTCTATACCATGAATCATAAGGTTAACCTGTGAAATTGAATTCAATATATTTATCTATAAATTTTAAAATCTTACTTTATAAAATAATTTGTATAAAAACTAAGAGACTTCAAATAACCTTTATTACTGACCTCACAATTCCAGACGATTTTCTATGTATTTTTCTATTAAGAATATAAACATGTAATAAAGCACTCTGCTGCGCCCTGCAGAACTAATTTATCTTGACATTTCCTCTATGTTCATACGCACATTCTCAGGGTACACGTCGAAAATTAATCCTATGTTCACATTCACTTATTCGAAGTACTTGTATATTCAACTTGATCATGCCACGTCTTTTTTCAAATCCAGTTTCCCATATCGGAGGTACAGGCAATTTCTGATGGAACTTCTATGTAGGATTTCTTTTTAAATAATGTTACCCGTTGTCGCTTACGTTGTCACGAAATAAAGCATAAATGGTTCTTCAGACAGCCAATGTTCAGTTCGGTGTTGCTCTAACTTTTGCTTAATAATAGCCTTTCACTCTGAATGAAAAATTGCGGCAGATTTGTACATCACCGTACCATAGTCTTACGTATTCGCCTGAGAGATCTCCTTTTAACAGATTCAGTCTACATTATTCCCTTCTTTTTCTAACACCACACTCAAACTCCATTTTACATAAGGGTTGTGCCTGAACTCCTTTAACAAAATTTCACTGCTTGTTCAATAAGCTCGTCATTAGATGCGATTTTACAAGTAAACTAATTACGGTTTGTTGTAAAAAGACTAATCCCATCTCTAATGATAGTCCTATATCAATTTCGTCAAAAATGTCCAGCATTTCCCAAATTTTACAATTCACTGGAAATTAATATTGGAGTAACATTGTTTAGAAAAATATTTTTCTTTTGACGTCCTTTTTGACATCAAAACAAAAACTTAATTCATGAAACATCCCTTTCAGTTTATTCCCGTATAACTGAGTTGAGAAATTATCTCAAGAAGTCTTCGTGGAGAGGGATTCTTCGAACCTAGAGATTCTATTCAGATTTGTAAGGTGATCTAAAAATAGACCCTATCTCCGGTTCATCGGCAAAGTAATTACTACCTTTGTATATGAATTGAATTTTAACTGCTCGAGGAGTTACTATACTACCCATGTGAATTATCGTTTCGGACTTCAATAGTGTATACGCACGGGATCATTGGTACAATTAACGTTTAACTGGTACTTATTCCGATTTCAATATTCTTTTATGAAGTTTAAGAGTACAAAACTATTTTTTGTAATACTTCTTTTAAAAGCAAGATCTTCTTATTCTTCCTCGCTATTGTGCGACTCGGTCGAGCGAGTACCGAATCAGTAGCGAGTCATCAACTCACTTCGCCACTTTCGTCAATTATCGCGCAGCGGTTCGATACCGCAGACACGTAGAATATGGGCACACAAGCGCTATAAAAAAGACCGCGCAATCCAAAGCCGTTCTTCCTCACTGTTGCGCGCTCTGACTGGTGGCGACTACTGAAGATTAGAACTAATAAATAATAGACTCCGAACCGCGTGTTAAATAGTGTTCGCGTTAAATAAACTAAAATTCTTGTCAATCGTTATAATACAATATCTTTGTATAGGTACTAGGAGCTAAACCGATTAACAACGTACTCCTCAATGTAAGTACATGTTTTCTTACCTTCAGAATACTAATATGTTTTTCGGGGGTTATCATCCATTTTGTGGTTTTGGTTCCATTTTTGGGACACATGCAGTGTCTTTTTCGGGGCTGATGTATACTGGGTATGTCTTACAAAACCAAAAACAGGGATTTTTTTGTGCTTTCCCGTTAACATTAGTAAGATTTTCCCAAAACACATTCTTCTCTTCTTTTTCCCACCCGCTCCTATGTGGGCATGTGGACATCCAAGATCCCTCCAGGAGACCCAAACACCCGTCTGACCTCCTCCCACTTCAGGGCCCCCATAAACGCTCCCCCGATACTCCGTAATGGGACGAAGGGCTGCCAGGCGGCGGGGTCTGAGGCGTAAAAAGAGGCAGCTCGGTTACTCTCCCGAGCCCGGAATACATCCCAAGCCCGGCAACCGCGCTCATCCCCACTCCGTTTTTGGAGGTTCTACGTCCCTTTCCCGATTTTAAGTTAGTTATAAGACACCACCTAATGCCAAAACCTTTCGCACTTTTCTCAAAAAAATATAAAGCAGCATCTGGGCTTTTGTGAGGTGCCCTTCCATCCCTAAAAGGGGCACCGGCAAATGCAGGGTTAGAGTCCGTTTTTTTTTTTTTAAATTTATTTTTTAAAAATACACAAATTTTTTTATTGTTCCCGCAAACCAGTAAATGGGGGTTGTGTTAAGTTGCTCAATTCCTGCAATTGCGAGTTCCTTGTGCGGTGCCCTTTTAAATTATATGACACCCAAATCTGAACTGCAATCTTTGACCCCGCCCTTGTTTTAAAGGAATTCGGGGTCAGGGCAAAATTAGCTTAAAATTTTAAAACTTAAAACGAAAGGCGCCAGTTTTTCACCTGCGCTGTTCAAGCGGTTTTCCACAGGGCACCCACCCCCCCCTTTTCCTGTTTCCGGGGGCTCAATTCCAACAACGGGCGCGAACCTTTCACAGAAGTCATAGTGATGGATCTTTTGCCGGAGGTTAATTTTTTTTTTTTTTTTTTATCCCAAAATAAATGAAAAGACTATTTAATATATTTTTTTTGTTTATTTATTGAAAATGTTGGGTGATAATACCTTTTTTTGTTCGTAAAATATCTTTTCCCCCCGTTCCAGGGGGGAAAAAAAACTATTAAGGCGTATTCTAAGTCCTACCCGACGAATTTTTTATTTTTAGTTTTTAGGCCCCCTCCGGTTTAAAAGGGTTTAAAAAACCCGAAAAACAAAATCTGTAATGGGGGCATGCATGCAGTTTTCCTTTGTTATTTGGGGGGGACAACGATTAGTTTAGTATATCAAAAATAGGAACCCGATAAAATTGTGGTCACATTTATAGTGAAATCTGAACCATCCCTTTTCCATTCTTTGAGTAACGTAAGTTGTATTTGTACTTATTTATAGTTAGTAATCTTTAAAAGATACATCAACTTAAGAAAAATGCATGGTTTTTTGGTTTTCACTTTTTCCCTTTAATTTTTGTTTTCCTATAAATTATTGAACGATTTCTAAAAAATTTTTTTTCATGTAAGGTAAAAAGGGGACTATTTTAACCCAAGGACTGGTTGGAGGAATGCAGCATTTAAAGGGAAAATATATTATCATTAAAAATTAGGGGTTCTAAAATCTTTATTTGGGAAAATTATTCATAATCTAAACACATGAAAATTTTTAGTATTAGTATTTCACTGTGTTTTTCAAATCGAATCCTTTAATTTACAAATAAAGAGATTTTGATAAAAACTTTTTTGCAGGGTTTCGTACCTAAACAAAATTTAAAGGGATGAAAGAATCAAATTTAGCCCTATTTTCCTGTAAAAAGCATCTGTCGGATTTATTTTTTTACCTAAAAATAAAATTTTTCTCTTTTGTGAACATTTTTTAACCTCCTTACCATAAAAAATACGTGACACCTTGAGAACCATTTTAAATTTTAAGGGGAATTTTTGGGCCCCCTTTTAACTTTGGTTTTTTTATGTGTTTTTAAAAAGAAACTCGGCTCATCACCTTTTCACAGTTAAAATCACCATTCTTATTTTAAGTCAAAAACAATTACCTTTCTGAAAATCAAAATATTCCCTCGAGAAAGTTTGCCATGTTTTTTTTGTATTAAAAAAAACAAATATTTAATGTATCCCCTACAACTTTAAATGATCGAAGTTCAGTTTAATAAATAAAACCACCATATGATAAGACCAACCAAAGTTACTTATAAATGTAATATAATATGATGTGATATTCCATTAATAAATGCCGATTTATAACTAATTACATTTATATATTATGCCATCATAAGTGAAAGGGCTAATTATGAATATATTAATTTAATTTATAAACAATTCACCAATAGGTAATTAGTAATTAGACAAGAAGATGGGGACTCACATCAGGTAGCGAACTCATGCCAATTAGCAAGTAAATAAACCATATAGAATATAAGTGGGAAGTGTAAGTATTAACTCAACTTCAAACAAGTTATTTTATAAATAATTGAATCATGAATTCACATCTAGCATGTAAATAATAAAAACAATAAAAATTACCTGAGTTACCATCAGTTCTCTCTATTCTCCACTCTGGCGAATAGGATCGGTGGTTTGGTAGATCCCATAGTGGTAACACAATGCTCACCAAATAATGCACCAGACAACTCCAACAAGCCTTGGTGACACGTCAGATCTGGTCAGCGACGTACCGACAGCAAGACAGTTTTTCAAGAGGTATAAATGAGGAATCACGATAAGTTTTAAATTTTCAATGAAGTGTATTTTGGAACTTATTGAAAATAAAAAAGTAGTACCATATTATGTAGAAATGTTTACATTGTATTTCTGATAAAAACTACTTACCACTGCTTTACTCTTTCTTTGTAGAGGATCCTCTTCATTTATTAAATTTTGAGTAAATATTTTCCAAACCAGCAAAATGTTTTTAAGTTTCCGACAACTTACTTACCGTTGGATAAACTATTCCTGGCCTTTCAAACGCGCAGAAGAGAAGACACCTTCTGGAGCTGCGGAGCTGGCACCCTCCACACTTCTACCATAGGGATTCCTGAATGCTCAGCCAGCCGACCGAGCATCAGACCGCCGGCCCAGGGGTCTTTCAGATCTGAGCTCCGTCACATGGTCCTTGAGTCAACCAATATTCCGTATGGCAGCAGCTTCGTGCTTTAAAAGCACTTCCATTTCTGTATGAAATTTACAAAATGATTGTTTTGGTGATTTTTTTAAAAATAAGTAATGTAATATGACTGAATTTAAGAAGTAGTAAATTAGATAGTTCAAGAATTTGTAATAACTGGGTAGGCAGTTAATAGATATTGGATATAATTAAAATAGATAGGGTTAGTGGCCAGGAAACAGAGTGATGGTGCCCTTTAGGTCTGTCGTAGCAAATAAATGCGATATCGAAGAAGGCTAATAATGTACCAGTTTATTTATAATAAAGTTTCTGGTACCCACCCTTATGTATGCAAGCGAAGCAATGAAAAAAAAAAGAATGGACAAAAGTAGACGGAATGCTGTTTGAAATGCGCAGAACTATAGTAAATGTAAGACAATGTATGATATGTATGTACAGAATGCCCTAATTTATAGCAAAAAAAGCAAGTGCAAGGCTGAGAAAAGCATTTATCGACAAAATAACGAAAGGTCTTTTAACGATGCTGTTCGGTCATTAATAGCGAATGGATGAAGAAAGAACGGCTATAAAAATGTATTATGCGTACAGTGCCTGGATGAGAAGTCGAGAAGGCCGAGAAAGACATTGCATGACCCAAGTAAAACAAGTGCTTGAAAGTGGGCTGTGTAAGAAGACGAAATAATCGACGTGCGGGCATGAGAAGACCAATGAAAGTCGAGTATGACATGGCAATATTAAGTATGCCATCCGGACGGAGTGGGTGTGGCGTTCTATCCTCTCTGCCTACCCCAGTAATCTGAACAAGAAACTGAGTAGTTTTCTGTACCATAAAAATACGCATTTACTTACGTATGTTTCTGTCGTGGTGTAATTGTTGTTCGCGTCGGCAAACGAGGCCTCGCGAGTTAGATAAAAATAACATAGCAACACGAAATACCTTACTTCCAGTAGTGATGTTTCACATTAAAAACAATGATTAACAAGTTGTCAATACCTGGAGAAGACGCTGAAGACCAGAGTCTGGGTCGTCATTACAAGTTTGTGACTTTGTGTTGCCGATGTTTCACTACACGGGGAAACGGTAGAATAATAGAAGTGCTGATGTATTTTTTGTACAGTCTTACATAACACCTAATAAATACGGCATTCTATTTAGTGCTTCCCGTTAAAGCATTATGTACACTTTTCGCGAGAGAACATCATTCTATTCATCAGTCTATGGGAGAACTTATACAACTCCCGAAACCGGGTAAGTATGTATGTAGTAACATTACTCATGCAGCAAGCTGGAGTGCACCTAAGAGAGCAGTCTAAAAAAATGCCATCTAAGAATACGCAGACCCGGCTAACCAAGGAATCTGCGAGTGCATTCTTGTATGGTCATTGCGAATCTCATGAAATAAACTCCTTTGAAGCCACTGTGCGTAAAGAAGTGGCCAACTTCAGGAGTCGGTCTGTCCCGAGCATGCAGAAGGGATGGTCCAAGCCTGCGCTGCTGCGGCATCGAACGGCCCACTCCTGAAGCATTGATCGATAACTACGTCCTTTCGACCACCTTGACCACATTTTTATCTTTTATTTTAATTTATTTTAATGCCAATTTATTTTTTTGTTCACTTGTTATTTTATTTTATTCATTTTATTTTATATTGGTTTATTTTATATTGCCAGGCTTCACATTTATATTAGGAGTACTGAATCAAAGATGAATTCTAAAAAAAAAGAATTATTATATTATTATAATTATAGACAATACACAAATTTATTTATTGTTTCCCGGCAAAACCGAGTAAATTGATGTCGTGTTAAGTTGCTCAATTCCCTAGACATAGTTGCGAGTGTTCCTTGTGCGTGCTGCATCTTATAAGTTATATGACACCTAATATCTGAGCTGACAATCTTTGAACCTCTGCCCATTGTTGTACAGAGGATATCGGTGGTCAGGACAAGACTTAAAGCTTAAACTATGAAGCTATAAATCGAAAGGCGCCAGTTTTACACCTGCGCTGTGCAAGCAGGTTTCCAACAGGGCACCGGACCCTCCCATAACCTGTTAACCTGGCGCGTCTAAATACTCAACAAAACGGGCGCGAACTCTTTCAACTTGGAAGATGTCAGTACGTGAAGGATACTTATGCCTGGAGGACTTAATTTTTTTATAAAATTTTTTTTATGCCTAAAAAAAAATGAAAAGACTTATTAATATTATTTTTTTTGTTTTATTTATGTCGAGACCATGTATGGATGACTAATACCTTTGTTGTTCGTAAAATATACAATCCGCCCGTTATATTCCAGGGTGCAAACATAAACATATATGAAGGACGTATTCATAAGTCCTACCCGTACAGATATGTTTATGTTTGACGTTTTTATGCGTCCGTCCGTTAACAGGTTAATAAACCAGAAGACAAAATCTGTAATGGCAGCATGCATGCAGTTATTCTTTTGTTAATCCAGGGGGTACCATTCGGCATTAGTTTAGATATATCAAATGTAGGAACCTCGATAACTTGTGGTCGACATGAATATATAGTGAAACTCATGAACCAATGGCCTTGATCCATTCTTTGAGTAACAGTAAAGTTGTATGTTGTAACTTATTTATATGTTAGTAATCTTCAAAAGAATACATCAACCTTAGAGAAAAATGCATGGTTTTTTCGTGTTTTCACTTTTTCCTTCATAATATTGTTTTTCACTATAAATTATTGTATACGATTTCTGACAAAGTTTGTATTCATGTAAGGTACGATGGCACTATTAACCACATGGAGCTGGCTATGGAGGTTAATGGGCAGCATTTAAAGGGAATATATATTATACTATATAAATATTGAGGTGTTCTGAAAAATCTCATTTGGCAACATTATTCATAATCTTAACACATGAACAATTATATAGTATTGAGTATTTTCACTGTGTTTATCAAATCGAATCCTTTGAATTGTACGAAATTCATGAGATTAGATTATCGCATGGTTTTGTGCATGGTTACAGTACCTATAACACTAAAATATGGCGACTGAAGAAAGAATCAATTCGCTAGACATAATCTTCCATGTAATGCATCCCTGTCAGGCATTTATTTTATTACCTATAAAATAAAGTTTATCTAGCTTTTGTGAGCACATCTTGTAACCCTCACTTACCATAGACCAATACGTGACAACGGTCGAATTGAGACGACATATGTATATAAGGGTAATTTCTTGGGCACTTCATCAACTTGGTTATTTTATGGCGTAGATTCAAATAGAAACTAAGACTGCGGCTCATCACCTATCTTCACAGTTAAAATCACCATTCTTATTTTCTAAGTCTAGAAAACAACTTACTCTTTCTAGAAAGATCAAAATATTTGACAGCAACAAGGTATTGTTATCATTGCATCCACCGGCATTTATTACCATAACAACACAATATTGTTTTCTTCTTGTATAAGTACCAAGGACCTAGGGAATTTTTCTTGTAAATAACTAACCACCTAAGCCAGAGCGGATAGTATGGACCACGTCCACTCCGCTCTGGCATACCTTCCCTGCCACTGTTATATTACTACCTATATCTTCTCAATGATTGCATGATGATAATTCCAACTTTTAACATGACCACTATCAAGTTCTTGATCATGCCATGTCTTAAGCGACATTCCTCGACTTGTACACCCAAGCACACTCACATCATAGATTATATTATCCTTCATACCTCTATAAGTAACGATTCATCATACTACCGTACATTCCCTTATCCCGCATCCAGTGTATGCATAGCGGCACTGCATTGGTTACACATCAAGTGCAAGTGAATCTTGATCATTTATTTCATGGAAGAGGAAGATGATCAGTCGTTAGTCCAACGGCCACAAGGTTACCACATATGAAATACTTTTATATGAAAATCTCATGGAAATAAATATTTTTTATTGAAATTTGACCCACATGTCAGTGACAGTTCTACCAACATAAATTTAAAGATTTGCGAGCATCGAAGAGCCTGTGTATATGTTAATTAATAAAAAAATTCACCTTAACTTTTTGATCACTGTATGACATGCGGTAAAACCTGATTTTCAATCGCTGTTCTAGGAAATTGAACCCCATGGGCCAAACAGTTCACAATGTTAATATGCTATGCGAACACATAAAACATACGCTGCAGTTTTTTGAACAATTTTAAAACATTTTGCAGTTTTTAATAGAATAAAATAAACATCATGCTATTGTTGGAATTTGTTAAAATGTGTATTTCATTTATATTTATAAGATTTTTTTTTTTTGTTTAACTCCCTTGTGCCAATAAGATCGAAGTCGGCATGAAACAACATTTGACCTGCAACTGAGCTGTTTTTTATAGTTTGGCCCTCTAGGCACGAGCAACTTGGAAAGATATATTAAGCAGCTATGATTTAATTTTTAAACTGTTTTTTTGGTGGAATTTAATAGAGAGGAACATGGAGTACTCACCGAGGACCCTTTGCTGGAACCTGTCCGCTTCTAGGAATGTTGACTGGAAAATTAAAAGTGAGCCCTGCCTTTTTGCGACTCGATTATTGACATCACAGATCAAAAATTATTAGGACTAGGATACAATAAGGCATAGTTTAAATAAAAAATAAATATTTATTGGTACACAAATTTTATTTAAGTGTAAAAAATACATTTTAATTCATTTTAACGACATTTTCACTTGATCTTCTCTCCATCGCGAACCTGCAAAAAAAAAACATAAAACAATGGTTTTAAAAGCTAACAAAAATGTTAGCTATATTAATTTAAATTGGCTTTACTTTTTTTTATCAGAATAATAAGCAAAGCCATGCTATTGTATCATTTAGATCTAAACGGTAATTATTTTCATCATTTAATTTGTCTTCTATTCCAGTTTGTTAATTGGATTGCCTTACCTGTCTTAAACGTTGTCTCATTCCGAGCATCTACGCCTAACTCCGTGGCGAAGTTAGGTGAACACCATATGTACTGTAAAAGAAAAAACACGTTAATGGACCACATGTTCGTGGATGTTTTACATTACTAACATTCCTTTTTTCAAGTCAGATTAAAAAAGCAGCCATGAATTAGTATCATTACTATCAAACGGTAATTTTTATCATCACATCATATTAAAAGTCTAATAGAACTGCTGAGCCCAATATGTATTTATTTTATCTAGTGAATTGAATGAGTTGTAATTTTCATTGACAAACATTAATTTTGATGAAACTAAAAAAAACGAAAACAAACAATGAAATCTATAATTAAAGTTACAATGTTTATACTTATCTCAATACAAACATTAACACCGAATGTCAAAGAACACCTCGAAGCGCCGAGAGAGAAATGTTGACACGCACATCGGTAAATAAAGGAACAGAGAACTTCAAAGGGGGTTGTTTACGGATCTCCTTGTAGTAGCGGTTAACAAAGGTGGAGGGAAACAAAAGAGCGCTGGGGGTATGAAAGTTTGTCATGTCAGCACAAAAGTCAGGTAAAATATTTTCATTTTTATCATATTGTAAGCATTTAGACTATTCATTTTTTTTTGTACTAATTGCTATAGGAATATTTTTTTTTAAAAACGGAGTTCAAGTGACAGTGATAAGCTATAAAATCATTAAGTACAGATTTTACCTTGGTTTCCGTTCTCAAAGAAGCGTTATCCCCTTCAGATAGTACTGACCAGACTGTGAGGCCTGTAAAATCAATCGATGTTAATTTGTAAAATTGTTAGTAAACTTTGGATTTAAAATAAATTACAGTTAACAATGTAAACCTCAGAACATTTTTAATCTCAGCATCATAAATATGAACGGGAAAAGTAGACTTTAAAATTATTGTTTATCATCATTATGCTCCAATGAATTTTCGAAACTGATTAAATGCGCCAAAGATAAATTTTTAAAAAGATATTGTACTATCAGACTAAATAAATGCACCATGCGTTGATACGTGGTATATATTTCTAGGAATAAATAAAAATAAAACCTTAATTTAGGAAAAGGACTTGCCTAGTATATGCTTTTTATTACTGGGGATGACTGCTTCATATTTGTAGACTAGTGTGACAGTATTTTCATCACCAGCGCATCGATTCTGTAAGTGTTTTTAAACGACCTGCGCATTACGGAAAACATATTGTACTATGAATTCATACATGCCGCAGTAGTGTCCGAAAACCTTAGAAGAATCCGCTCCGCTGTATGATATAACTAACAAATAAAAAGTTAATAAGTATAGTAACTGGTCTTCTAGATAAAAATAACAATATTATGTCCAAATTTACTGCATGAAGGCAAAATAAATAATTTTCAAATTAAAGTCAAATTAATTTATGGCAACACCAAATTACTCCAGGCAGAATTGTTCTTTCCAGAGAATCAAAATGTTGCAATCTGTAAAACAAAGAGAAATGGTCAAGGCTTTGCATACTCACATTCTATTTAAAAAATCAATCTAAAAAATGAAAATATGAATATGTACCATAGAATAGATTTACGTATTTTCCATCTCTGTTCTGGTTATAAAAACCCAAGCTTAGAAGTGCGTTGAATTCTAGTGTTTCATGATGAGGTTAGGTGTATATAATATAGGAAGGCACACTCTGCTGGAACGCCATTAGGTAAATGCAAAAGATGGGCTAAAAATTATCAGTCTGCAGACCAGTTTCTGATTCTAAGTAGTTATTTGCAACTAGATGTTGTGCATGGTAAGGAATGCTATTTTGTGTATGAGAATACAGTATGACTTTGGACTACTCCATTATAATATGAGGTTGAGGGAAAATTCCAGGATCGTCGTATTTCGATGTAAGGAATATTTTGGCAATTTGGATAGTTAAATATATCTGGATGATCCACGGAATATACTGTTATTTAAAGCTTTAATAATTATCAGTCAATTTACAAGCTCCAGACAGAAGAAAAGGAATGAGCAACTATTGTTTACTAATGATTTTTCATGAAAGTTTAGATTATTAGCTATCCGTTATATATTTCAGAACGTAAGGTATTTAGTTAAGTAAATGATTCCATAATGTTAAAAAAAAATTGTATATGTATATCAAAAAAATTTAATCGATGCCTAGATTAATAAGCTAAAAAAAACGTTAATTTTGTCCGGGGGAAAAGAGATGCATTGTTTAATTGACACAAAAGGTTTCTGCGTGAGAATATAATGTTACGCAAACAGAATCATTAGTATATACAGGTGAAATTAAAGTACATGTATATTCATGATCGAAAGTATAAAGTTTAACCCTGCAGTAAATATACAAAACCAGTAACTTCGTCTATGATTCATAAATTGGTTCGTTTTCGGTTTATGACAGCGATAATAATGTCTTATTCAAATGTTCTGTAACGGCACAAAAACAATAAATATCGCATCCTCAATGAGGCACTACATCTAATAAGATACTTCAATTGGTTTAAAAAGCATTAATGTTGTTTTGCATAGGAAATTAATTGTCAACCTATGTCTCTAAGAAGAATAAATAATTAATAGGTGAGTATTAAGCTAGGTGACAGAGGGTTACTTGAATGATCTAGAAATGTCAGATACGAGCAGTGTGGCGAAAGAAGAAAAAGAAATAAATATTATCTTAAAAAAACTTGGCCCAGAACTTCGCAATTGTTAAGAAAATAAAATCCTTTAGGTCCCATGCAAAGCAGAAAGGTAGGTATGCGTGGAAAGAAAAAAACATTTTGTCTTTCAAAACTTGTGTTAATATTCCCGAACAACTAAAATCTCATATCTAGAACATCCCATGCGTGATTCTCATTCTAGTTTACCGTACAATTCGTATGCGCAGTAGGTTCAGTAAGATACGAAGAATAGCGCGGCTGGTCTACGTTTACAACCATGAAGGGTCAGGAACTGTTAAGCGTTTAAAGGTTTTAGCTTTTTCATTACTTATAAAAGGGTTTTAGGAGAATATCAATTTTGCCATAATTGAGAAAATACCTCCTATGTTCAATTTAAACATAAATGAGTTAAATAAGACACTTATAGTTTCAATAGTATCTAGACCGACTGGAGAATAATTTAATCATTTTTGGTAAAAAATCCATACCCATAAAAGGAATAATTCCCGATGATGAATGTGACTATTAGATGTAAATTCATTTGGTATTCAATTGAAAATAGTTTTTAAAACAGAAATTAATCCAAATTCGGTGGCATGAAACTATTTTGAAGGAATGTATTTTTTCAAAAATTCCAAAAACTTAAATTTTGTATTGATGTGCCTCTTGAATTCAACACAGCAGGTTACGAACTTTCTAGGCGTATAATTTTGTAGATATTAATCACACAATTAGTAGGGGGGGGGGGGGGGGAGGTATTACACTCACACACTCAAGCTTTTTCTTCATACTATATCTCAAATCTCTATAAGGGTGATTGCATAAAATGATTGTTTTTAGGATGCTCGAGATGATATGTAACAAAATAATTCAAATTTTTAAGTGAAAATAAATTCAAAAATGAAAAATTTTCACCATCAAGTAATTTATTTCCCCACCGCACATTAGGTATCAATCAGACCAATTCACAAAGTAATATATAGCACTCTTAGTATGTTGGCAATTTTGTGTCTTTATAATAAATTTTTTTAGCAATAATTCACTTAATTATGCTATCGTACACCAAAAGTAATTAAGCCCCACTACTAGAGTTATACGATAATGTCCAACATGCAGACATATATATTTATTAAACTATCCCGTGATATATTGCAAAATAAAAATACTAATTCTCAAAAGAAACCAGATTTTTGAATTGTTCCCTATCAGAATCAGTCCCATGTTCATACCAAGCCCTGAAAATTATACAACTGTATGAATATTATTCAGAAATGGATGAATACATGCGTCACATTAAGATAATGGCTTCAAACCATTATATTAGAAGAAATGCGGACGAGTATTAATACGTAATATAGAAGAGTGTCGAGTGACAATTCGTTATCACCATGTATGTTGAATAATGTTTAATTTTCTTAATAACGACAATAATCCATAAGTTTTAAGCACAATTTGCACCTTATCAAAATGCATCAAAAATGAACCTGTATAATACCATCCACTCAGCGATACCGCGAGAATATCTTTATATAGACACCTGAAATGTCCCCCGTATAAAATTTCACCCATGCTGGTGCAATCACTAGGCACAGAATTTCATTGATCTCATTATTTTACTATATAAAACTATACAAAAGATTATTATTGTTCGATTAAGTATATAGACAGTATATATAAAATACAATTTAATAAATGAAGTTAATCATGCATAGTACTTTTTTCATAATCATACTATAAAATTCAAAAATATGTTTTATTTTTAACTTTTGACAGAGTAACAATGGACACTCAAGAGATTGTAGATTAAATCTTTTCTTTCAATTGATACAAAAAACAGGTAAAAAGATTATAGAAAATACTGGATATACATATTCCAATTTCAATTAAGAATTCATACAAAATTATGTAAGGAGAATTTTCCGTGATCTTTAATTTGGTATTTTTTTCGGTGATATATTTCAAAAATCTTGAAAAATGAGATTTAACTTGTTATTCATTATAATAAAACTCATGATTTAACACAGCGAAGAAAACTATCTTGTGTTTTAACTTAGCATTTTTAAATCCCAGAACACTTTTTTACCTCGGTGTAGTAAGATTTACAATATACAAAATAACTAAAATATTTTTTTTCTTTTCTATAATTCACATAGTGAAACAGTCAATAAATATAGATTTATGTAAAATAACTAGGAATCTGCTTAATATAATGGTAAATTTTGTGGCTAAAATCAACACGACACGCTCTAAAGAAGAAATTTTTTGTGGACTTCATTGGTCGCTTGATCTAAAAAATGCATCAAGATAATTTTTATTATTTTAAAATATCCCTTAAGTCATGTAAGTAAGTGGGTTGTTACTTTGTGACGTGTAATAAATCATTTACGTGTTCCAAGTAGAAAACCTTTTATAGTTTTATGATTTTTGTAATTTAGTTCACAAATATTAACAAGAATATTTAAATTTATTGATGAGACTGTATCACGTTATTTACAACATCTAGACAAATATATAAGGTAGTTTTCAAATTAGATAGGTCAAAAACAAAACACAAAAATGTAACTACACAAATGAATTTCGAGTAAAATATGCAGAAATGGTAACAGATTATCAGTTCATATGTATAACGAAGACAATGTGGTGAAAAATCTATAGTTAATAATACATCTGAAATGTAAATTCACAATTAGGGTCGAACAGTAAGTTTGCCTCCTCTCAAACTTGTGAAATTTTGTAAATACGTTTATTGTGCTATGGACTCATCAAAATATTTCAATTTTAAAAAAATTACCACATTCATCGTAATTTAGTTTTGTGGTTACAAAGGTCCTTAAGGTGCATAAATTTGGTCTATATAGAGACTTGAAATTATGTTATAAAACGTTTAGTATACGTTTTAGATTAAGCGAGGAAACACACGGAAGGAGAGATAAAAAAAACTGTAAAAAATAGAGATGTTGAATCATGGAGAATATATGGATATTAACGCCAGCCAATACGTATTATATACATAACAATGGTAACCGCCGTATTATATTTTACCAACATAAATTCCCGCAATAAAAAATTCTACTACATTAAATGTTTAACTTTGAAACAAATTATTTTTCACTCACCTACTTACTCACAGGGCATATACCAAATTTACGGAGGACACCTGAACACTTCCACTGGTGGCGGAAACATTACACGTAACCACTTGGGGAATAAAAGTCAGGAAAGGCACACGGCACACACTTGTATGCCATTCGTAACACTAAGGAAAACCAACATAATCCATTCTGTTGTTAAGGAGGTAGAAAAGCAAAACAAGAAGGTGGTCCAATGGGGATATTACAAATTTTCTTGCCCCCTACTAGGGTACAAATAAATGGAATGAGTTCCATATTCTAACACCTCATTCATTGTACCACAAAGAGATTTGTGTTTTAGTAATAAATAAAATCATAAAATCCTTTATGTATTGAACATATTTCGGTACATATTAAAGTGCGACAGTATCAGTAATTTGCTAGAAATGAAATAACTTGATAGCATATCAAATGTATATTTTTTGAATTTAATTGAAATTAAAAACAAAGAAGAAAAAAAAAATAATAAGGTACTAATAATTATGTTTTAGAAGATACCTGAAAGAAAACATATTGATAAACTTATTTGCAACAACCGTTTCCCTCAATGAGAATATTAACCCACAAAAGTGCAATTGAAATACATGATAAAATACCTTAATTTAAAGTAGTGAAATTTAACACAACTCATTTTACCAGTTGTGGGCAGATTGAACATATGAATAGTGCAAAGAGGTGGTAGTAAGAGTAAGGAAAATCGCAGCGTATTAGTGTTTAAGTACAATTGACATTTAACTGATTATCAGTTATTGGAGCGAACCAACACACGGGTCTATGGCTATTGCATACAAAGTGAACTCTGATGGTATTACCAAAAAAACGGGATGCCCGGTAGTAATATATAATACTGCCTTTTTACCAGATTTAGGAATTTCAATAACTGTAATAATTATAGATTGTACATGGTATAACAATACAGTGCGAGTCAATGAAGGGAAAATGAAGGAACAATCAAATAAACAAAAGCAATTCCGTATTGTGAAAATAAAGTTAATAACTGACTCAGCATTGTAATTAACGCCATGCAGAGAATTAGATTGTTTTAACACACTCTATGACGTGAGATTAACGAATACATTCTAACCCCAGTAAATAGATCAACTGTAATAAAAGTGACATGAGCATTGCTATCCAAGCAGGCAAAATAATCTTTGTACTTATTGTTCCATCCGCAGAAAGAGCCGGCCATCGTAGGAATCGGATGAGTGAAAAATTTGCATAAAAAGGGTTTTTCCAACTTAAATGTTCTAGAGTGACGAAGATCGACAAATGTCACAAAAAATAATTAACATCCACTCCAAAATATATATCGACAGAGTAAACGTTTTATCAATAAATAAGTAAAACTTTATCGATATTAATTAATAACACCCAATAACGTCAGAGAAATGAAGATCGAGTAGAAATCTTTATCTTTCACAACAAATAACGATAGACTGTAGCAAAATACAGAAAACGTTTAAGCAAATGTTAATCTGGGAAACCTCAATCACCAACCTGGAATATAAAACAAAAACAAAACAATTCACTAGGAAATAAAGATAGCCAAAATTCAACAACATTTAAGTACAGCCTTCAAATACTGTAGTCATCTATTAATTGTAAGCTGTGCAAAAGACTTTATATTAAAAATACCAGTAAGAAGGCATATTTTAAGACCATTCATGGCTTAAGAACCTTATGGCCACCCGAATCAAAAGTTCATGAACCACTGTGATTGAAATTTGGCATAGAAGTTTCATAGAAATTATAATAGAAGAGTAAACCGAGATTTTTATAATGTATTTTAACATGAATCAAAACAAGTTACCTCCTACTTGAAAGGCATATTGATACTACTGGCTAAACAAAGCATGACTTTTCAAGGGACCATATGGCTTATAAAAACACTCAATTGTAAAAAAATAATCAGTATGGGGCGTAAACCCACTATTTTTTTCTGAGATCATCCTGTCTTATCATGAAATTTTAGTGAACCATAATTAAAAAATAGAACATGCTATAATAACATACGTGTTAATTATTGGGGTTAATAATCCCATTGGTTGATTTAATACATGATTTCATTAATCATAGTTATTGTTAAACCATGCACCCTAACCTTTTATATGCCAGGGCCTTATTAAAAATCCCTAAGAGACCTGGTTAGCCTCAGCTGAGCGCCAACACAGTAAAAATTGAAATTATTATTGTAGATTTTTTTTTAATAATTTATAGGCCAGCCACGAAGGAGATCTACTTACGGCAGCTGCAAAACTATCTGTATGACTAAGATTGATAAGCATTCTTAATTATATATTTTTTTTTTTTTTTTGATAAAAAAGAAATCTCTGCATCTCAGATATTGCACATATTTCAATTTGTAAATACTATTTTCAATAAAGCCTAAGCGCTTGTGGCTTGAAAATAAGGAATCGAGTCGTGTCGAAGTGGGGGATTGAAACCGACGATCTCTGACCGCGACGCTAACCCACTGGGGCCACCACCCCGTTCAATGTATACATATTATAATTTAAAATATTTGCGTCATAATTATTTACAGAATTTTAATGAACTTATATGGATTACAACAATATCCTTTCCTAACAGCAGGCATTTAAACGGTTAAAAGATGGCATGACTGATAAATCTCTGGAATTCTTGAGGAAGCCAGCTATCTATATGTTATTTCCTCAGTTTGTTGTTTCAAAAAATAAAACAAACAACTAAAATCATCCTACGATTACCAATGTATCATCAAGTACTAGGTGCCTGCACATAAGAATATCCAAATGCCTAAAAATGAGACAACTGTTTTAATTTGAATCATGTGCTTACTTCATTTTATGAAGCAATCCAAATAACCTAATTAAAAAGGGCAAAAAGATTAAAATCATATAATGAAAAGTTGGACACAAAATATTTTGACTGAAAAAGCAAAACTAGGGGGCTCCAAGGTTCGTTGAGTCTTATTAGTTGATTTTACATCTTACTTCCACAGTCCCGAAAGCTAGTAGTTTTTTTAAACTCAAATTTTGTATTACAAGCATTCTAAAAACTTGTCACCAACAAGCCCCAAGTTGTATATAACATATCTAAACAGGTGGCGAGTGACACAGGATATTACCCCCGACCTCTGCCTTATATGAATGAACAGTAATTCTGAATTAACGATATCTCAGATATAAAGAAAAAAAATTGGTCACAGTGAATTCAACAACGAGTACTTTTATGCAGATCACAGATTATAATTTTACAATTTTATAATCGAATGTTTAAGTAATCAACTATAATTAGTGCTTCATCGGTAGTTTTAACGTCTAAGAGTTAATAATACAAAGATATAATCACATAATATATCAAAAGTGTATTATGTCAGAACAATAACATTTATAATTATATCTTACTATTAAAGGTGGGATAAAGAAAACCACCAAAATACTTTTAAGTTAAGGTGTAAAATACTACTAAAAAATATATAGATTCATACACACACACACACATACATTTCCTTTCGTAAAATTTTGTTTCTTGCTCAAGCTAAACTTATATTAGAAAGTTTCTATAGAATTTTGCAGATACACATTACACTACTTTAGTCACTCGGAGATTTGCACGTTCCAGAATATAGCAACACATAACGACTTATTATTACTATCGTAAACTAACGCTTAATTATAATACGTTTTTCTATCCAAAAAAAAAGACTTTATGAACTACGATATTTAGTAACGCCTAGGCCTCTTGTGGGGAAGTCCTCCTGGCGCGAGTTCCCAGCGGAGGCCGACTCTCAAGGTAGCCCATGTGGATGCCGGCCTGCCCACCCCTCGAGGGTCTTAGTCCATACTCCGACTCCTATATATTGTGGGTAACACGTCTTTACATTCTCCGCCAACTTCACAATTCACAGTACGCAGCACCGAGCCCACATGCACTCTTATCCATGACTGCTCACACTAATTGGTTATAGCAAACGTGAACTTTATTATTTTATAATCCACCACCGCTTTTAAACCCGTAACAACCCTATTCCATCCCCCGGGAAGGAATACCATCTAGCGTACATCATACACCTCTGGTGTGATTTCATAGAATACTATATTATCTCACACCGGGAAACGCAAACAGGTAACAAATCAGATGAAGCAATATCGCATCAAAAAATATTGCAAATATTCTGAAACTACGTATTGGCCAACCAAACCGAGTCCCCATATGATTTCAGCAATATGATTAGTGACTCGACAGTACAGTGATTGGTTTCCTGATATAAGTCACGTGTCATTTATCATTTGATCTACTAGAGCATAAATAATTAGTGATTTAGCCATCGGTAAACCAGAAATCGCAAAATGGCATCAATATTATAGATATATGAATTTAGATAGAATAAAAAATGAGTTTGCGTAAGTAATTACCAATCACTTTTGAATTTAATTTGTAGGTTGAGAATAGTAAATAGCGAATAACAATCGCCAGAAAGCCGCAAGTAATTGTAGTAGCAAACATTGTTTTTTTTTAAGTAATAAAAATGGATGATAATATTGCAGACTTCAAAACAAGATATATTTCGCAGTAATTTTCTTACGAGATAAATGAATTGATAAAAATTAAATGCACTATGTTTGTTAAAAATACCAGCAGGAAAAGTGTTTGTTAACGAAAAGAGTCCCTTTGAGTTAAGAACTTACAGAATAAATAATTAAAGCAGGTAATCTGACATCCACAATAAAGTGAAAACGGTAAAACTGACCACACATGTGTAATATGTTACCTATATTAGTATTAATATAATACATCCATTAATTATTTCCACTCCAATTGGAATGAGAAAAACATTTGGCAATACCATCATATCATCACAGCATGGATCAACAAGTATTTATAAATAAACAAAATTAGTGCAAAACATATTACAAGAAACCATTTTTTGACCAAGGCGAGATCTAGAAGCGGATATAAAACGAGAATATCAACAAATAATTCTCAAAATCACGCTAGAGAAAAGAGCAATAAAAAGTGCAATCACATCAACAGGTGAAATGAAGACCCGTCAGCTTGACTGTTGAACTAAGATAAAGGATGAAGTAATATCTCTAATAAGTGGCTCTACTACTGAAGGAAAAACCATGTATGAAATATAATCAATTTATTCGCACATTCAATATTACATTACTTAAAAAAGAAAAATATATGTACATTGATTTAAACGAAGAAGGATATCAGAAAGTAACAACCAAATAATGAAGTCCCTTGATGCGGGCAAACCAGTATCGTTTTGGTTTATAGGACAACAACCAAGATGCAAGCGGGAACTATAACACTCCAATGTTCAGAGAAAGCAAAAATAAGTGAAGTTCTATGTGATGAAAGGATAAAGGAGAGGAAGGGGCTGTGAATGCATACAAAAATGTCAAACGGACAATTAAGTACCACATCCCTTTGTAAGTTATTGAAGAATATATTGCAGAATAGCTTCTACATGTCAATGTCATCTGAGACACAAACTAGTAATCATTACTTATCACCCCGTACACATAGTTCCCGCAATCAAAGGAAACAATACCATATTTTTAACATCTTAAAACCAACATTGCTTAACTTTCCTTGCTACTAACTTGACCAAAAATGGTTCCAAGGCAATAATATAACACAGAAAATGATATTATCTTTCAATTAATAATATTAAGTATAAATGAAATATATTTTTCACTATTGTAAATTTTAAAAATAAATTGATCTAATAAAAGAATTTACATTTTAATTTGTTAACTAGAGGAAACATTAGAATGCAATAATATTTACTAATCCCTACAGGTCTGCAAAACACCCAAAACTTATAACATAGAAATACAGTTTTCCATAGCCAGTGGTAAAGAAATAAACTAAGTTTCAGTACATATTCTGGAGAATAAGGAGAAATCTATTTTGAACAATACCCTATAATTACAACTAGCTTTGGATTTAAAAAAACACACTTTATTTGGCTAATTAAAGTTTTACGCCAATATAAAGATTTTTTTCTTTCACATTTACACTTTCGGGCAATAATTCCACAAAATCTAAATAGTAATAAGTTACAACTAAAGTAAGAAAGATCTTTTCCATATCAGTCTGAAAGTGGTCTACAAGTACTGCCCCACTTGGGCCTATGAATTTAACCGCAGATAACATTTTTTTAGAAACACATTCAATTGTAATATGTAGTGGCGTATAACGGTTAATTTCAATTAAAATATTGAATCACTAAAAAGGAAACAAATTAATAAAAAGTACCACATCTGCATGCCCCCGAAGTGTCAGATCCCCACCTCTTAGGCTTCCAAGGAGTATGTCTTACCCTCGATCCAGATACACCCCTCACCGAGACCCTTGTTCCTGCTGGACAATATTCTTTAATTGTTGAGCTGAATTATGACCAGCCACATAACATTTCTTATCTAAACAATACATAACACATGATTATCCAATTCGAAACGTCAACTTTATTATAAAATCGCAGCTTCCTAAGGAATTTCCATATAACCCCAATTAATGCAATCTGCGAAGGCAGATTGGCCGCTCCAGAATGAAACAAGACAGGGTAGTTTTGGTTAGTTGAGTGCGGGTGTTGTGCCAACATACCTTCATGAAGATTGGTGTTCTCCCTGCTGCGCCGCATGAGCTCGTCGTCCCCTACAGGCTCATTGCGCGACGCCAAGTCCACAAACTGCTAGGCCAGGATGGGACACACGGAGTACAGGTCTATGCCTTCTCGTGCGAAGCTCGTCATCTTGCCGCTCCGCCATCTCCCACGAGCGCTTTCTGACCACCACTGAACCTGTATACACATGCTGAGGGAGTTCTAAACACCAAACACGCATTATTGGTAAATCATACACACACAATACACAAATGCACCATCATTCTTAATTTGCCATATTGTAATACCTACAGCGACACTCGATTACATAAAGCAAATGCACAAGCTTCCTATAAGGGAAATTTCATTTCCCCCAAGTTCCAATTTCACTGTCTCATTTATCAAGGCGTAAAATTCCGCAATTTATTGGGGATATATCATCACAAAATAATATAAAGCGAAATAATACTCACGTTCCCTAAGGAGTTTCAGTCTCATGTTCGTACATGGCAAACTCCATCTCTGGGCTTTCAATTTCTCTCCTCCATAATGAGTTCTCTTTTGACAGCATCCTTCCTTCTGCTTGTTACAACTCATGAAGCTGCTTCCACCTAGTACCCGTATTCATGTTCAAAGCTTCCAGTTCAGCAAAACGTGGTCCCAATCTAAAATTGTTATAAATTTTAAGTATCAACATGTCAAGAAAAACTAAGGCAGCTCTTTACATCAAATGAGGGGACAGTAAAGTACGGCCTCAAGTCAGAAACCAATACAAACCTCTCTGGCACGGATAAATTCTGGTGCTCCCCGGCGAGGAATGGCTTTTTCTGTGTACCCATCTATTTCATCCACTTCCTCGGATATTTCTAGCACAACAAAACTGGACGCAGAGACCTAAAACCATTTAATTCTATTAAGATAATATCATTTCAAAATGACAATTTTCTGCAGAAACCTGAAATTAAATTCTGTTTGAACTAATACTAACCCAAGCTAATATCTGATAATCACAGATATGAAATAGATTTTAAATTTGAATAATTGAAGTCATATACACATCAGAAATGTGATATATTTTACCCACTTATCGGTGATTCCTGCACAGACACAGCAACACGTGCACTGAAATGTCTGCCATACTAAGCCCAAAAACACTCAATATAAACGATCTATGTTTTATTGAAATGTTTACTCTTTAGTTTCACAGCCAAAATAGAATCAGCTATGACTTTGAACAGAGTAATTTAATGTACCCAATTACAAAACCAATACAATTTTTTAATAAAAAGCATCAGATAAATAAGCAACCGGGAAAATGAGTAAGAAGTAAATATAAACTTACGCTGTTAAGAAGAAAGCAACGTTCGTTGCAGTGGCGTATTGCGGCCATTGCAGCAGCTTTTTCTGAAGAATTCCCACAATACCCTCTCCCAGGGACTTTCCTCTCTCATCCACCTTCACCACAGCGCGTTCCACCTGCAAAATAACATTACAGTGAGAAAGGGCATATTTCCTACAAGCTACCTCGCCAACCAACATACTGATTAAATCAATAGATTACCTTGCCCAAACACTTCAAATGCCCTGTAGAGTAGCTCATTAGATACGTAGGGGATGGGTTTAGGTTCTTGACCTTGATGGCAGCATTATTGGGGGGGCACAATCGCACACGGAAGTGGACGTCCTCGTCTCATACGACCATCTACTTCACGTTTGGCCTTCTCAGCATTTGCCTTTATAATCCTGCAGGTAAGAAAAGAAAGAAAATCAAATAAACAATGAAATCATTTAATGCATTTTATGTACCCTTATGAATCTAATAAAACTATATTCTTCCAAGAGAAAAATGTACCGATCTTTTTAATAAAAAGCTCACATGTTATGATCAACAAACGAGATTCCTTCGAAGCAGGCTTTAGTATATTCTACCCCACATAATTGGCACTTTGTAATTCTATCATAGAATTCAAAGCGTGGCGTAAAATAGGGGCAAAATTTTCTTCATATTCCTAGTTTCCTCATAATTTCTTAGGAATATAGTAACAATAATAGTAATATTATACTTACAATTCTGATGAATGCGAAATTCTTCTCTTTGTTAACAAACAACTCGGAAGTTTCTCCCGTACGCATTGAAGATGTCCAGTAACTCTTCATCAGTAACATCATTAGTCAGGTTCCCGATGTACAGGCGGTTTTCTGCCGGAGAACTTCTGTTCAGTCTGGTCAAGCGGGGGGAGGTCGACCATGGAACCAGACAACTCGTTCAGTTTGGCCATCATAAAATGTTCCTGTAATCAAATCATTTAGAGATTAACCAACATGCGCTATTGTGGCAGAAACCTATACATTGTGATTACTAAACCGGTCTACAAATAAACTTTGTTCAATTAAATGTCCACTCAATTGTCGACACATATCTCACATAGAATGAGTATGCTTCCTAAGGGTGGATTAATCTGCCTTTGACATTATTTTTCCAAGTTTATTGAAAAATTCAGAATTATACATACATAAATGTCAAGGGTGATGTATTTTAATTTTATTCTAGGTAAAAGAACAGCATAAATAAATGAAAAAAAGCGAGTTGCATATTAATATTTCATGTGTTGACTGGTACTGAAGCGTATGACTGATCACCTTACATTCATGAAATAAAATGATCAATAACTGCACTCGGTGTACCAATGCAGTGTCCTATGCACCATTGGTTGCGGTTAAGGAAGACTAGTAGTAGTTTATTTATGAATATGGTACCTCTCGGTTTCCTGGTGCTCCCTTGTCCCCGGGAGCCTGCCTGCGCCCACCCCCCCTGCCGCCGCCCCCGCCCCCGCCCCTCTGGGACCCGTCCTGGCCGACCTTGTTGAGGCTAGTGGTGCTGCTATAGTTGCTGTTGGCGTTCTGGAACTGGTTCTGATTCTGGTTGAACTGCTGGTTCTGGGGCGGTTTGTTCTGTTGAGCCTGTTGGGGTTTAGGAGCTTGCTGCTGGGGCTTGTTGACATTAGCATTTTGCTGCTGTTGGTTGGCATTTGCGTTTACAGGCTTGTTGGGTTGGTTCTTGGGAGGTCCCTGGAAAATTTACACGAAATAAGGGTACAGAAAGATCATCAAACAAATTATTTTTATCATATTTTCATCAGTAAAAAATCAATGGCATCATAGTGAATACTCAAACTACTTTCATCAAAAACATCACTTGAATATACTAAAAATTATCTCTTTTCTAGAGAGAATCACTGCCCATACAATCGAATTCATCAATTTTCTCTCCCTGGAATTTATTTATTTATCTCCTAAACAAATAACATAAAAAAGACGATACAAACACGCTTCTTGACGATACTTAGGTAAGATTTAGATCTTGCAAAAAAAGCAAAGCTCTAGGGCTAAATCGAGGATTACGATTGAATGGAGTAGCAGCAGAGGTCACATGGCAGAGTGCCCTTTTACATAGTGGGAAAATTGAAACATACATTTTGTTGGTTGGGTTGCCCCGGTGGGCGCATGTTGTTCTGCTGGTTCTGCTGAACATTTTGCTGCGCTGGCCGGGGCGTGTTCTGCTGGTTCTGCTGAACATTTTGCTGCGCTGGCCGGGGCGTGTTCTGCTGTCCCTGCTGGGCGGGACGGGCGTTGTTGTTCTGGGGAGTGTTCTGTCCCTGCTGGCGGGGGGCGGGCGTTGTTGTTCTGGGGAGCATTCTGCCCCGGGCGTGCGTTGTTCTGCACGTTCTGCTGCGGGGCGCGGTTCTGGCTGGGCGGGTTGCTTTGGGCAGAGGCAGGCCGGCTCTGTACGGGGGGTGGTGGGGGTGGCGGGCTTGTTGGGAGTGGGAGGCTTCTGGACCTGCTGGACTGGGGCCGGCTTGGGCGTCTGGACCGGAGCGGCGACCTCCTGCTTCACGGGTTCCTGCTTTACAGGCTCTGGCTTCTGCTGAACTTGCTGGGCCACTGCTGGCTTGGCAACCTAAAATTACAATTCAACAGTTAAAGACAATAGACGTCGTGGATGGAAAAAGTTGCTACCAAAAATCTTTTGTCTAAATTCTGTTTGTCCAACGCCTCGCAGGGTACCCGCTCGCACAGCGCGAGTGTAAACTGTGGAGCATGTGGGTGAACCAGATGCGAATACTGTTGGTTATAAAGTGGCTAACCATATTATCCAGATTACAAAATTAACTAGCATGAACTACAACAGGTCATACTTCAATTCAGTGTAAAAATTTCAAATTAAAATATTTAGATACAAGGACAGGCACATTGACAAAAGCCATGTTAAATCTGCCAGCACATGTTGATAACCTTATGTTTGTAATGAAAGATAACCAAGTATGTGTGGCTTAATTATAGTGTTCCTTGCATTTTTGAAAATCTCAAATACTATGTCAGTATGAACAAGATTCCTTCGATGCAGGTTTTCAATCTACCCCACATATTGGCACTTTGTAATTCCTTGAAATGAATCCAAAGCGTGGCGTAAAATAGGGGCTGGAATATCCAAATAAGCAAATATTTTAACAAACGAATTTGATAAGTGTTTTTTTATTATTATATTTATTTAGTACTAAATAATTTTACATGGATTTGAAGAAACGGGAGCGACATTAACATTAATCGATAGTGTGAAACGTGGTAGCTATAGAAAACTCGAGAAAATAGTCACTCGCCACGTGGTCAAAATATTGAAATAACTCCCAAATAGTTTATATACGCTTTACTTACGGCCAGAGCATGGTTCTAGAATCTAGATGGTAAATGAGGGCAACGACGCTATCCACGTCGAGTACAAGAGCGGTAAAAACTCAAAATCAATAACCGAACTACTCGCAAAACTGCAAACTACGGGTGATAATGCGGTGTCTATAAGTCTAATAAAAGCATTAGTGATATGGAACTTGAGACGAAAACGACGCTTAACCGCCATTTTGTGGTTTGCTTTCAAAGTTAAAAACCAAGGTCTTACCTCCTTGTTGGGCGCTTTTTGACTCTGATTCTGGTTATTGAAGTTCAACCCTCGGTTTTGTTGGTTGTTTTGGAATCCACCTCCATAAGGTTGATCAAACCTCGAATTGCGGTTGTTAAAACTCCTGTTATTCCGTCTATTGGGTCCTCCACCTTGCCGTTGCGGCTGCGGCTGTCCCATACCCATTCCGCGACTACCGTACATTTTCGGAGTAAATTAATAATTATCTAAGAAAACAAACTCGCTCGCCTTAGCGTACTATCGAAACTTTAAAAGCTCAAATTGAAAAAAATTAAACGTAAGAGTAGATTTTACGATGCGCGTACGGCGTGCAGCGCGTGTCAGGAGAAATGGGCGGAAATAGACAAAGTTACACGTTTTATACAACATGTGGCATAAAATGGAACTAAACTAAAAACCAACGTAGTTTTCATCAAATTGGATGCGTTCACTTCAAAACCTGTAGTACCTACTCGCAAAAAAACATTTGACACAAATTTATTATTTGGGGGAAGATGATACACTTTGCTAAAATTGTATGTTACTTTTTAATCTCATGTTTTTTTCTCAGAAACTGTTTTTAAGGTTAAACTTGAATTCGTAAGATTATAATTAGTTTTGTTCTCAGAAAATGATTTTAAGGTTGACCTTGAATTTGTTAGATTATAATTTATTTTTTTTAATGTCCAATATTAATTATTAATCAATCACTTATGGAAAAAAAGTAAGTCAGGAAAATATGAAAGAAAAATCAGAACGGGTGGTGGCCCAGTGGATGGCGTTGCGGTCGAGTCCAGAGATCGTCGGTTCGAATACCCACTTCGACACGACACGATTCCTATTTTCAAGCACAAACTGCTTAGGCTTTATTGAAAATAGTATTGACAAATTGAAATATGTGCAAATATCATAAGATTGCAAAACTTAATAAAAAAAACTATTTAAAAAAACACACGTGTGCAGTTCACACCAGGTAGAAGTGAAACCTTAATAAAACTAAGCTGAGAGAGAATGAGATAAATGCAGTATCAGGAGTGGGATAATTATAGGATTTATTTATTATAAATATTGGTACCCATTTGATTTGTTTTTTTCATTTTATTATTCATGATCCATGTCTTCAATTTCTACAAGTGATACGATCGGCTTATGATAACTAAAGTATGAGACAATTTTTTTTTTCGATTTTATCAATATATCTGTGAAATACCGCGTCAAGGCGCCTTCTCCCTCTGTTTTGCTACAAAATTTTTGAAGTCGAATCTACCTCTTCAGATACATGAATAGAACAAATTTCTGTTTTATAGCCTAGGACCTCCACATTATTAAAGTAGGTATAAGGGGTGCTGGCGATCAACTGGTAGATGTATCTGATGAGGTAGATGGAACGGCCAGCCGGCGGAAACTGTGTTCTATCTCATTCTCTCGCATGCTAAATATCATAGATCTATATGTTTGTCTCTTTTTAGTCGCTTTTAGGGCTGTAACAAAACACCGATGTACAAGCGGGAAACCAGTAAATCTATATCATATTTGGAGTCATTTTGTGAATTTTTTTTCTTATTTTATAATTAAGTTTCGAGAAAATAGGAGTAATGAAGTTGCCATTCTAATAATCGATTGTTGCATTTGTAAATCGGTTGTCAATTACTTACTTTATAATACTTTAGTAGAAAGTTAATACTATGGGTGATTAATCAAACAAAATCAAAAACAGCATTTTAATGTGAATTTTTACAATGATGACGTATTTTTGCGTACCTATACTGCTTAGTGTAAAAGCTTTTACGAGTAGGTACATAATAAATTCAAGCTTTTATTCAAATGTCACGTATAATGATGTGACTTAGTTGTAAGAATATAAAATAGATTAAGTAGTTATCGTACAGTTGTGTTGTTGCATTCCTCAAAACATGGGCAGAATTTTCTTGATTGGCGAAATTCATGTACTTGGATTATCGTTTGTGTTTTAGCCAAAAAATGTTATTCTTTTTGTGTCTGTAGTGTTTTTTGTAAAAGGCAATTGCCCAGTATATAGATAACGTAAGTACCTACCTATTCGATTTCTTATTATTTCGTTGATGGGTATATGACGCTTTCCGATGAACGTGGATGACCTTACACGTGAGCTAAAACTGCGCGCGGCATCGCTGTGTTCATCTACCTTTTAACCCAAAATAAGTCGAATCGGGTACGGATTAATCTCATTATTACAGTCGTAAAGGTGTCTGGTCTAAATGCTTATTATTTTCGTCAATTAATAAACCAGAGAGAATTGAGAATTGTGAAGCTGTTCGTGTGAATAACAATTTTATAAAATATCAATTAATAAAGTGTTTTACATAATAACAATTTAACAAGAAATAAATGTAAGTGTTACAAGTATTTAATTTTAATTTTAATAATTGTTAATCTTTGAAAAAATTACAATGTAAGTTGAGAATAAATGGGCATTTACCCAGCATCAAAATCATCACAATAACATAATCCGCTCCCTAAGTGGAAGCATAATGAATTCCCACAAACAGACTCCGAAGCAAGCGATCGACCGCCCAGCTCCCTGTGCATCCTCCCAAGTTCTATCCTCCCGTTCGCAGCTCTGACGTAAACTGCCGACGAATTGACAACAAGCGGAACGACCAGAGACGAGAACCTTAAGCATTGGAAAATAGGCACGCATGTATGTACATGGCCGGGAGCGAAGCCGGAAACGCCTTCGTTCGGATGACAGCGTAGATACCAAAGGGTTGCGGATGCCGCCTGTTTTATGTTAGAAAGTCCAAGACCCCGCACACGCAAATATTCCCCCCCCCCCTTCTAAGCCACCTATTCACAAAATTCAGAATCAGCTTATTTGGGGGGCCCCCCCCCTGGGACAGGTTTATAGTTATGCAATATTACTAAAGAATTTAGAAAAATTATAATAAAACAATATTGTTAATTATCTACTATTTTCAAAATTTGATTTTTACAAAACAGGTAAATAGGACTGCATTGTTATAAGGTTACCGAATGCCAATAAAAAATATTCATTTTATTTACATGAATACGCTGAATAATCAGTCTAATATTAAATTATTATTGCATTAGGTAATACAATATGATAATTTAATATTAAATTATCATGTTAAATGGACAGCCAACATGACAACCCTTTAATATAAAATAATAATACATACAACCTCAATAACAACAATAAAGGCCAACGTATAGTCTACGCTACGAAAAGTATCTGAAAAAAATGTAATGAAACATTTTACTAATTATTGTTGCAAAGTACCCATCCGATAACCCAGTTGGTCTTAAATGTAAATATGGAACGTCATAAATAAAAATGTATAATAAAAGGAAAATAAACAAAACTCAAAAAATAAAGTAGCATTTTTTAGAAAATAAAATTTCGAAAATAAAAAACTATAATACTACAAAATAATTAAGATAACACGTAGAATGTGCTTGTCTTCATCCACTAGTAGAGACTAACCCAAAAAGTACCTGTCAGGACCACAAAGCTCAGAACCCCTGCAAAATGAATCAGAAGAGAACGGAATATATTCTTATGTAATATTCTCGTATCTAATAAAAGTTCACAAAAACTGTTTACTAGCAACTATCCCCCTAACGATCTAAATGTACCTTTAGTAACAAATGCAATATATCACGAATAATTTGTTACACATAAGGCAAGATGACCGCTTGACCCATTCTTAAGTTTCCACGCCAGTCAAGTTGTCACATATTATCTAATATTTTTATTTGAAAAACCAAATGCAAATTAATATTTCATATCGACCCCACCGGGAATCGAACCCAATTAGTAACAGTCCAAAAACTGTTGATAACCTGTTAATTGAAGGCGCTTTTCTTTCACGCCGCGGGCATCTTCCCGCGTCCCTCGAGCAGGGACGTCGGTTGGGCGTGAGTGTGAGTCGCGGCGAGTCCTTCGGGCGGCGCCGGGGCGCGGGGGGCGCGGCAGGCGCAGCCCGGGGGGGCGGGGACCCCAGAAGCCTTCTGATATCGCCGCCAGGTGACACGCGATCAGCGAGCGGCACTCTGTAAAAAGAATGAATTCTTCGCTTGTGTGTCGATTATAATGTCCAAGTCTAATTTGATAAATCTGTATTACTTCTTTTTTATTCTTTTTTTAATTTTTGTTTATTTTTTATATAGAATAATTATCATTTTTTTTAGATCTATGTTTTTTTCGCATTTGTGCGGCGATTTGTAATTTTCATTGTCTACAATAATTATTTAGGTCTCTATGTTTTATTAGTTTTTAACAATTTTTCCTCCAACCATTATGCAGATTTTTTAATGCTATAGTTTAGAGCGTCCGCTTTCTAAAAATATAGAGTTCTGCAGAACAAGCTTGTCCTAACTTACGTTTAACGAGTTAATTTGTCGTAGTGTCGGAGTAGTTTAATATCGTCAAACAACATAAACATATTTTATCTCAAATAAGATTTCATTTAATTATATAAAAATTTATATAATAATTATAGATAATCTGAAGTTTTATCTTGCTGAAATTCCCTTTATATTTATTCATAATTAAGTCAATGATAGATTTTATTTTTTATTTGGAACAAGAACAGACCATTAGAACATAAGACATAATACATTAAAGATTATAGTAAAACTGTTCAAATCCTTAAATAAATAACATAAAATAAATGCTTAAGTGAATATAACACATACCTACAGATTAATAGCAATAGCGATTAGAAACATTAGACGAAAAAATAATTTATTAATGGAAGAAAAATAAAGAAATATCCAAAACACCCTATATACCTTTAAAAATTTGTTGTCGAAATGCTTTATAAAATGCAACAAAGTCAATGTGTTATTATTTTTGTCTAAGCAGTCGGTCCATTTTGATGTTATGTATTTTATTTAGATTTCGTTGATTGTAGTCCACCTCGATTTCCAATGGGGGTCAATATGAAATATTTATCTAAATGTGATTTTCACATTTAATATTTCATATCGTGATCTCCTTGGACTATGTGCAGAAGTGTAAGACTGATCATCGTGCCTGCATATAACAAATGATCTAGATTCACTGCACTTGGCCTAAGTGCCCTATGCACCATTGGATAAGGGAGAGATGTAGTATTACTTTGAAATAATGCATGTTGTGTTTACTTAAGGCTTCATACTATTTATTATTTTTCAGTTTCAATTCATTTGAGAGTGATTTTGGTAAACATGATAATTATGAGAGAAATCACAATCAAGTCATGTCATCGTTATTACTAATATTTAGGTAGTTATTACCAAATTTTAGATGTTTGTTTTTGCCATCAACCCCCTCCCTCTACCACAGTTATGTCATATTTCGGGGTTTCATAAATTATGATAAGCACATACATATTACACGGTAACCCTACTTACCGATCGATGAAATAAAAAATCATTACATAATCATGGACATGATTTTACCCACCTCAACAGGCCAAAATGCCCCATTACAGAGGGGAACAACGTCACAAATACCCAGGCTTGTGTTCTCACCGGGAATCGAACCCGGAACCTCCGTATCGTGAGTCCAGCGTCTTAGCCATTACGCTACGGAGGCGGAGGCCGCCTGCGCCACGGTGTTTTTTTTTAAAGAATTTCTTTTTATTTTTAATTCAACAAGTGTAATGATTTTTATTAAAGACTTACTTGGCATTTTTAAACATTCTAAATAAAAATATGGGTACCGCACTAAAAGTGTTGTCAATCTGACAAATTTTAAACGTGAAAATGAATGAATAATTCTTATAATTTACGCACTTACGTATCTATAAACAAATAAAAACTTAACTAAGCCTTATTAAATAAGTACTTTATTTGTCATTTAGTTTTTTTTTCATTTCCGTCATTACCTTGAGATCTAACGAAATATAATATGACCATCTATATTCAAAATGGTACTGTGTACAGTACAAATACTTCAATTTATAAGCCATAGATACAACAATAATTTGTAATAGTTACACAACATAGAACTTAATAACAACACTGTTGTTTATTGACGACTTGAAATTAACATTAAATAATAAATATGTCATAATTTTCTTCCCCGAGCCTCTGTTTTGCAGCTTCTTCGATTTTTATTTGCGCCGTGCGTTCCAGTCTTTCAGAAATTTCAGTCAAATTCAGGAGGATTTTCAGTTGGGCCATATCGCGCGGTGATAGCGGTCGTTCCTTGCCGCCCGTTCCCGCCTTTCGTTAAGGCTTCGTGAAAACTCAACTTCACTTGCCGCTAGAGGTTCGATTCGTCTTGTGACATTACTGTTTATCCTACCATATTGAAAGATGGAAAAATATCTTTGAAATGAGATTTAGTTTTAATATATAAACACGTGTTTCAAAGTTAAATAATATTGTGTTAGACTGTTTTCTAACTGCGTGTATTTTATTATAATATTGTTACAAATAAATTATTTATTTCTTGAATTTTCTATTAAATTTCATTCGACACTTTCTAACTATCATATTTTTGAGGAGAAATTGACAATATGTAAGACAATATGTATAAAAATCTCTCTAAGTAATACAATTTTGTATTTATCTGATCACCCTGTATTAATACTACTTTCCCTTATCTACACCCAATGATCAAGTGTAGTGATTCTTGATAATTTGTTACATGTGGGCAAGATGATCAGTCTTTCGCTTCAGCGCTAGTCCAAGGTATCACATATAAAATATTTTGGTTAAAATGATTTTTAAATAAATATTTGATCCCATCGGAAATCGAACCCGTGAACTCATGGATGGCAGCGCAACGCGCTTCGCTACACCATGAGGCGGACATTTTATAATACTTAGATCAAATTTAACTGAAAGTGAAACGGTTGAAGTTTTAAGCATAATTAAAAGTTATGAAGAGAGCGTTCATTAAAATCATAAATATTTAAGCTTTATTATTATTACTGTAATTGTGTAGGTTAAATTTCTCACCGGTTTGCCATTAGGTAAATTCGCTGATACGAATAAAAACATGAATTTTTACTAGGTACCTAATCTTATTTACTAATGAATATAAAACCAATTAAATGAATTGCGATTTAATTTCATAAAAATAATGATAAACTTTGCCACGCAGCCACTAATTTTTAATATTATTTTTATTATGGGTAACTTATAAACCGCTGTTTTCGTATAAATATACCGCAAGGACGCTTTATTAATTTTATGAAATCATATTTGAACTACGTTTAAACTACTAAGTTTATATATATGTATTTTTATAAATTTATATCGGTTGATCCAGAAGATTTGTTTATCATAAGATTAATATCATTATATTGAAAGAAATAATTTTACAGTAGTCCTTATAAAACTAACACAAGTTTTGTCATAAGGTTTTACAGTATATAAAAATAAAAATAAAGGTTCTACAGTAGGTATATAAAAAATAAAATAAAAACTAAACAATAATAATAATAACAATAACAATAATACCTAAGACAAAATAAAGGTTTGACAAAAAAATATTCGTTCAACTGTTATAAATTGTTATCAATATAAATGACTTATTATTTGAAAAGGGGATAAAATGTTGATGTACATATTCAGTTTTTTTTTCGTAACGTTTGCAATATTTAATTTTTTTTCTTAGTCAACTTATATTATAAAAAAGGCGTTTTAAAGTTAAATATACCAAATCAAAAGTGTAAATCAGATAATTTAATATATAAAGGTTATAAAAATATATAAGGTACGTAACCATATTTTGTTATAAGAAGAGTGTCCAAAAAGTTTTCCATTGTTTAGCAGTGAGTGTTAATGTGCTTTTCTTCCACCAGCAAGTTACGTTCCTTTCATTAAGGCCGCTGCTAATCGTGGTCGGTAATCCTCGGGATTAGTCGAGAGGAGTGATTGGACGGGAGATCTAGCGGCAGGATCTAGCGGCAGGATCTAGCGGCGGGCCTCTTCGGGCCCGACACAGAAAGGGCGAGGATGCGGTAGAGGATGCGCAGCGGCAGCTCGGAGCTGCTGCTGCGGGGCGCGGGGGCCGCGCCGCCCCGCGCGCCGCGCCGCCGAGCCGCGCCGCGCGGCTGCGCGATCAGGCGGCGCGCTGCGGCACGGCGCTGCTGGCCGCGCTGGCGGCGGGCGGCGGCGGCGCGCTGCTGTTCCTCGTGCCGCTGTACGTGGACCCCGCGCTGTCGGCGCTGGCCGCGGACTTCCCGGCCGCGCCCGTCGTCTGCACCACGGTGCGCCGCGAGGAGGGCCACGGCCTGCTGGAGTGCACGTTGGCCTCGTGCCGCGAGGGCTGCACGGCGGATCTCTACAAGTGTACCCGCGTGCACGTGCGCTACGAGGCAGAAGGCCGCACCCGGAACGCTCTACTTCTCGTCAACATCAAGGGCTGCGGCTACCCGCCCGGGGTAGACTGCGCCGTGCTGCGGTTCCTGGCCGCGCCGCTGGTGCTGACGCTGGCCACCTCAGCCGCGCTGTGTGCGCTGCACTGCGACTGCCGCCAGCCGCGCCCGGCGAGGCCCCGCCTGCGCACCAGGCAGCGTCCACGCAGAGAAGATCTCAGGTAATTATTTAACTTCCTGTAAAACCACCTTGCAACTCCATTTTGATCATTAACCGTACCTACATAATTCGATTAAAGGTATGAGTATAAGTAGGGGCGTTTTTAGTTGAATGCAGTCTGAAGAGCTTACAGTTTTACGACTCTCAATTTTCAAATTATTAGGTGCCCATACACTAGTATCCCAAATCCAGCACACTGGCCTGATCCGTGGACTTATCTTTGTAATCTAATGTAAAAACATTTTTTTTATTGTAACTTGCTCGGAAACATTTTAATTAAAAATCATTGTTTACCTTGTGTACCTTGGTTGTGTATCTATGACGTGGGCTAAACAATATACATTTTAGCGTGTAATTCTTAGGATGATACATTTCACTAAAACTCGTCTACCATCTATTTGGATCAGTTGATCGGCGGCATCCTTTATACTTTTATGATGTGGGTCCTAGGCTAAAACACAAAACATGTTCCATTTATGTATCCGATTACGTAGTTTCAACCCCCAAAATTTTCCTTTTTTTTTTAAATTCTTGATTTTTTCATTCTTTTGACGCGAGCTGCCGGCTAGTTCAGACCAGCTTAGCGTTGGCAGCCCTGGTTTTTTTGCAAGTTTAAGTACCATCCAAACCTAGAAACAAGTTTTATCCATGTATCTTATGACGTAGGTTGGATTTAATACAGTGCACCGGAAGTACCCATTTTTCCCTTGACTAGACCGGTGGAATTTCATGAAACTTGATTTTCCATTTAACTTTTATCGAAGATGACTTGCATGATTGATTTGTAGGTGTATCTGATGACGTAGGTAATCAAGCAGCCGGCCGGCGGACTATTCCGGCCCATGGTCGCTCCCTGAAGCACAGGCGGGCGGGTTTCATTCACAAAGTTCACGGATCCGGCCAGCCAGCGCAGCGGGTCTGGCTTACCTACTGTATATAGACACCTAGTCATATTTCCATTCGTCCCTTATTATTTGTCATTTCTATCCTTACCTATTGCCTTCCTACAAATACCTTATTGTATGTACTTCCTTTCTCCTTTCTAGGCAAAGTGTCCTTGAGGAAAATTGATTTTTATTTCATCCTTCTGAATACTGAAATGTAGATATTATAATACATGACCAGCCCTTTTCCTGACAACATAATAAAGTATCTATTAGGTATTTTATATTTTATCTCTCGTTGTTGTGCTATCGGAGAACACTTGAGAAAATATTTAATAACAAATCAGTAAAGATATTGCAATTACTCACCAGATATTCTAAAAAGTTTTCGGTCCCTTTTTATTTATTAATTTACACTAACTTATCAACAGAGCATTGTAGACTAGCCAGTTTATTTGCTGACGTTATTTCTAAATGAAATTCTTTCAACCAAGTCTAAATTAGTCGAAAATGAAATAAAGAATATTACGATATAGCTCACCCTGACCGCCACATTTCTGTCAAAAAGAAACGTGTTTCTATCTCTTTCCTATGTTGAAATATTAAATATCCCATCTCAATGAAACAATACTGAAATAAAATCACACTTTTCAGATTTTCCAAAAGTTTATTTATTTATTATAAACGCCCATACAGGCTTTTCATAAAAAGAGAATACAAAAATATTTGCAAATACATAAAAATGAAAAATATATATAATACATAATATGCCTTAAATACACAACAATACAATGCTAGAGTTTATAACAAAATGACTTGACTGATCCAATGCTGGAGTTGAAGAGATTAACTGATTTAGTTACTTACTTTCTGATTAGTTGACTTTTTTAAGTGCAGTATTGGTTAAGCATTAAGTTGTATTAAGTGGTTGCGATATATACAAGTTAGTCTTGTACTAAAAAAACAGTTTTTGGACGAAACGCTTGTTTTCTAAAGTTGCTTTCTTCCGCGTGAATGTTATGTGTTTGGCCTAATTTAAACATAATTGCCGTTTAAATTGGGTTGTCAAAGGCATTTACGGACGACAACACTTTTCTGGGTATTTTTACTTCAAGCACAGACAGATCTTGAAAGTATTTTTTCATTTTTCTTCACGTACTCTACCTTCTTTACATACCTCTACCCTCTACCTTCTTACTAAAATATGTACATATAATGTCCACGATAGATTATTTCGCTTCACACTTGACGTTCAGGCGGTCTATTTTCACGTAATCTCCCCAAACATATTTGTATAAGGCTAGATAATTTTGTGTGTTTATCTTCGTCGACAAACCCACTTTGTGATATTAAAAAGGGGAGAAATATATCTACGTTTTCATTTCTTCCACATTAACAAACAGAAGTTATGTGTAAGTAGGTGTCAGTATTGATATCTTCAGAGAAATGAAATAGTTTTTTTATGAAACATTCATATTTGCAAGTATTTTTTTTTCAAACCTCAAGGATCTTAGCGTTTTCAAAACGGATGCTTTTCACTGAAATCAAATGGAGCTTTTCTACGCGATATTAGCCATTTGTGTGCGTTTGGATTGAAATAGGATTGGAGACCCAATAATGGCATGTTAGGTTGGGTGATTTAAATAAATAAATATGTAGTGAAGTGATAACATACAGATTGTCAAGGCGCGTCGTATTTAGAATACTCGCTGACAATATTGTGATAAGTATATATTATTCATTAATATCTCCAAAGGGAGTTTGAGAAATTATAGAAGATTATAACTAGAGCTCAGTACATATAATAAGCGTAATATTTAGTACGATTACCTAATTATCGAATCTATCCAATTTTATGGAGTATCCACATTTTTTTCAATTTGTGAATTAATATTTTCGATATGGTCTAACCGGCTTGTGCTTGAAAAATTTGAATAATATGGGATAAAGATTGATACATTTATATAATGGCAACGAGTGACGATGTTTAAGCCTATATAAGGTGTGGATACGTGATATTTCTAAGCGTGCATTATATCTTGTAACCTGATTTTCACGATGCCAACAAACGACTCTCGCATTCTCCTTAATGACAGCATTTCCATGGCATTTAACCTACTTGTATTCATCGTCTGCCATTTACAAATAACGCCACTGGCACCGAACATAATAATATTATATGAACGTATATCGGAAGTAGGTTGGCATAACAAACTGTGTTTCTTACCTTATTTCATCCGGGATTAGGAAATTTATGCGTTTGGAAGAACGTTATGCACATACGCCGGTTATTCCGACTTTTCACATGTCCACTTTCAAGTACTTGACGTACTTGGTCATGGCATGTCTTTCTCGGCCTTCCGCGGCTTCTACATCCAGGAACACTTGCATTTAAACTGTTTTTAGCCGTTCTTTCATCACTCATTCGCTCCACATGACCAAACCATCGTAAAAGCCCTTTCTTAATTTTGTCGATAATGCTTATCTCAGAAGATGTATGAATGTAGAGGAAGCAAAGGAAGTCTGTCAGGACCGAGTGGTATGGCGTTCTATCCTCTCTGCCTACCTCTACGGGGAAATGGCGTGATGGTTAGTTAGTTTAGTTTGGAAGAACGTTAAAACAAATTTATACCATTTTTTCAAATTTTAACTGTTACAATTTTTTTTGTAAATTTTGCGTACTTAAACATGACTGAAACATTACTGTAATACCATAAAATTTATTGTAAAACAGTCGAATGATCGTATATTATAGTAATTGTATTAATTTATTAATTCACGGCTTAACACTTTTTATAAAATATAACAACTACTGATAATATAATTATTTTTAAAATGTTAAGTGTTTACATAAATTTTTGTTATGTAAAATTATATACATGTAAAATATTGTTAAATAGTATGTAAAAACCGATGATAAATAATAATTTCGTGTTCTGTTTTGTGTAGGTGTAATAATATCACCCCGATATAGAGAATGTCATGCATGACACACGGAAAAATATATTCAGAATTTACATAGTTTGGAATACAAGTATATTTTTACCGCCATATATTTTTTTAGTAAAGGTTGGGTTATGCATTTTTCGCGTGTCTACTGTTCAACATCCGACAAGATTTATTGAATATGATGAATATCAAATTCCCTGCGAATTCAATTGACTGCCACGCAAATTCCAAGCTTTTTACTAGTTTAAAGGTTTTTCCAATAATAAAAAATCGAATGCATCTATTTTTGTAATGACAGAAGTTCGTTAGGTGAAATTGATTTATTATTAAATTGTATAGATACTTGATACAAGTATATACTTTTATGTCCTAACTGGGATGTGCTGAGGACATATTTTACATTTATTTTTGTATGTAGTGTAAACTAAATTGATTTCACGGTTATAAATATTCGCTTTTGTTTGGTAACTAGAATTCGACGCTGAAAGCACGGCTAACACCTCGTATTTATAATGAATCTCGACAGAATCACAAAAATCGCATTTTTTAATTTTCTCTAAATTTTCCGTATTCAATCCTAATAATTTTATTCTTGGACACTTTCGAGTATACCTACTTTATAAAAAATACTCTCATTATTTATTTATTTGTACATCTAAGTCCGATGGGCATTTACATCACCATAAAATAAGTACATTGAGGTGCATTTCACATAATAGAAAAAATATTTACATAATATACAGCAGTAATTCAAATCAATATCATTTTTAAAAGCAGATGGATGAAAAACAGAAATAAAGACAAAAAAAAAGAAGATCTAATTACTATGCAAAAAATAAAATCACATTTAGTGAAAAGAAATGAATAGTAAAAAAGAAACATGAGAAAATGGAAAAAATAACAAGAAAAAAACAAAGTATTTATATAGTTAGAGACATTACATCATAATATTATAAAGTACATTTGAGTATTAAGATAAATATATTGTAATCTACCTAATCACACAAAATGATGTTTTGCTGTTGTTTTCACAAAATATAATAAAATAATAATTCTTAGTTAAACTTGATATACGAGCTTTCTAACTAAAATCGATTTGCTCTTTCCGAGTCTCCAATATCCGAGCCATTTCAAACACGTCAGAAAATTTGTTAGTATTATATTATGACCATTTTGCATTCCGTTATTTAATCACTCGCTTTTATTGCAAATCGGGCCAAAGTAACAGCGCTGTGTCGTGTTTTGAAGGAATTAGCTTGCTGAAATTTTAGTCTTTTGTTTAGCGTGAGAAATCACTATTCATTGGATGATGTATCGGTTGCAAGAATAATATAAAACTGATAGTAACGAGTAGTTGTAGAAGTGAAGAGCTTATTTAAAATCGTCCTCAGTTTACCTTTGAACTACGGGACGTTAACCTAATCAGAATCTAATGTGAAATCTACATGGTGTAACAAATCTCGATGTCACCAGTGAATCTACGTCATATTTGGAGTCGATATTTCAGTTTTTTTTGTTTGAACCTTAGTTTACGAGAAATTAGTTTGAAGTAAATCTTTTTTCGATACATTTTCTCATATATTTACAATTCATATAGCATATGTGGTGGAATGAATAATATTACTTATTGAAAGAATTTTAGCGATATTACAGTGCGTCCTCACTTTGAACCTATAATACGGTACCATGTCTTTAGTATTTGTACAGCTTGATATTACGAATCCAAATACACTATATGCGGAATATTACAACTCCGAATCAACTTTCTGTAAAGTGCGTCCGCACCTTGAACCTATAATACCACGCCCTTAGTATTTGTACAGCGTAATATTACAGATCCAAATCCACTATATGCGGGATATTACAAGTCCGAATCAACTTTCTGTAATGTGCGTATAGTGGATTTGCGTCAAGTTTACAAGTCCGAATCAACTTTCTGTAATGTGCGTATAGTGGATTTGCGCACCTTGAACCCATAATACCACGTCTTTAGTATTTGTACAGCGTGATACTACAGATCCAAATCCACTATATGCGGGATATTACAAGTCCGAATCAACTTTCTGTAAAGTGCGTCCGCACCTTGAACCTATAATACAACGTCTTTAGTATTTGTATAGCGTGATATTACAGATCCAAATCCACTATATGCGGGATATTACAAGTCCGAATCAACTTTCTGTAAAGTGCGTCCGCACCTTGAACCTATAATACCACGTCTTTAGTATTTGTACAGCGTGATATTACAGATCCAAATCCACTATATGCGGGATATTACAAGTCCGAATCAACTTTCTGTAAAGTGCGTCCGCACCTTGAACCTATAAACCCATGTCTTTAGTGTTTCACCCCCATGAAACGACTAGTCAATCCATTGAACCGGTCTCCAGAGGCGGAATCTGTTTTGCGAGATACATCGGCGCCAGAATTCCCATAAAGTACCGGGATCGATACCAGACTCCCCCTGGGCTTCACAATGTACGGAATGGGGTAGGTAACGGGCTCACGGAGGGATGGGGAGGGGGCAAGGCGGGTGTCGAGGTACATGTCATCGGAAAACGGTAGCAATGTTTTTCTCAAGAAGTTGCAGGTACTTTTTAGACACGGAATATCTTATCTTTTTAATCATTCAACAAAAAGATTAAGGAAAATATTTGCATGTGACATTATAAAAAGTTTGTTTCTTAATTTTGTTCAGTTACATAGGTACATGCCCTACTAAGCCAACTTGCCTAAATGTGTTAAATGTTTTACAGGAATGTTAAAATCCATCATACATTCCTAAATAATTATTTTATTTTACAATATAATATCATAAAATATGTATTTTGTAAATATTTCGAAAGTTTGATATAAACTTATATTCAATGTAATTTTCATACAAAAAAAGGACAGGTTCATAGTAAACTCGAAATAAAAAAAATCATGTTTAACCAAGTAAGTGCTTTTACTTTAATTTTGTTGTAATTCAAAATTCATAAGACAGTATCGAGCAGCAAACGAAATAACGTTATCTATAATATTACTTATTTCACTTTAACAAAGCTTCCCAAAGCTATATTACGTATGAAAAAATCTGCGTTTATAAAATAAAAATGCAATTGGTGTTCGTGATGTGACTTGATACAATAAATTTAGTCATTCGTACAGCAAGGAAAACATGTAAACAAATAAAAATATGTAAATTCAGCAGAAATAAGTAAGCTATTCATTCTATGGTCGTATTATGAATTAACTCATATTAAATCATTGTAAAATCTACATCAAATGAAAATATCATTGTTTTTTTAAATTCATGTTTATTGAAAATATCATTGTTTTTTTACATTTTTTTTTTTTCCAGCGCTAACTTAGCCGGCCAACTATAACCTGTGAACGCTTAGATATCCGTATTTTCCATTCGTATATTTTATTGATATATTTCAAGAAGTCGAGGAAGGCCATGTCTTGTCGAAAAGTCGGAGAAGTCGGAATAATCGACTTGCGTGCATGAGAAAGCTATAGCATGGCCTTTTTTACAACCTAATCGAAATTAATAAAAGAGTAATAAAAAAAAAATTGATGCGTGTAATTTACACTAATTGGACCTATTTTCAATTTCTCTTCCATTATAGGCTATTCCTTATCAAAGAAATATTGACAAATACTGATAGATTCAAGTCTTTTCCGCGTAATTTATGCACGGTCCAAAGCTTGAAAATGTTCTGAGATATGAAGGAATTTTTTAAAAACTCACTGCCTTAGTGTCAAGGGCTAACAAGATCAAGTTTGAGATTGAATAAAATGTCATTTTCAAATTTTGCCATTGAAATAAAACAAAAACATGAATGTATTTACTTAAAAAAAGAACTAACAAAAAAGTACATATTTATGGTAGAAGAAAAATTGTTTGAGTAAGCTTATTTAAAAAAAATCTAATTTAGGGTGTCCAATTATTATAGCGTGTTTAGTTTCTATAGCACCCACCACACATAGAGTAACAAAACTCTTGGTACAACCCTAAACAGGTGAATTCTGCATCATATTTGGAGTCAAATGACTTTTGGTCTGAGCTTGAAAAAAAATATTTTTTCTTCTTGTAAAAGCATTCATAAGTACTACAGATTAAATAAAATTCCACAAATTGTTATAAAAATGCGCTTTTTTATTTGGTTTTCTCTTTGAATAGTATTTATTTGACTAAATAATCATATTTGTTAACAATTTTCAAAAAATTATCGAAAAACTTCTTACTCAATTTTCTCGAAAACTATGAGTCAAATCAAAAAATTTTACTCTTGAAAATCAACTCCAAATATGATGTAGATTCACTCCCGCTTATACATCGAGTTTTGTTACTAGATGTATAAATAAGTAACCTGGTATAACTTTTTTTGTTGTGTTATTTATAATTCACCGCATAATTCGCTCTTTTAGATTCCTACCCCTGAACATTGAAAGTCACTTAGAGTTTTGTTTTCCTTGCAAAGCTTTGTTCACTTTCCAGGCGTGTAGCAGCATACCTTCCACCTTCGTCGTTGCGTAAAATTCGTTTTTCCATTGAGCCGAATTCTCAAAGAAAATATTTTCCTAAATAGGTCAACGTAAAATTCTTCTGTCACAAAGCCAACACTTTGTGAGACAGAAATATTACTTTCTAGGGAAAATTGAAGACGATATTAAGGTTTAATACGCCACCACGTGCTGGAGATAATACGACCAGTGATAATATATCTTCTCCGCTAAATGTGGAGATGTTTGATGAACCTTTTTGCTGTGGAATTTTTTACATTATTTATAAGAGTAATCAAGAATCCAATACTAAAGCTAATAAGGTTTCTGGTAATTTAAAATATCACAGAGAGAAATTTATTGTCAAATGATTCTGCTTATTGTTTTTATTTTATCTTTGTAAACAATAAATAATTAATTAATGTAATCTTTTTATATTTTAATTCGTATTTACGATCATACTATATATATAGTTTTATAAACAAATTAAATCTCTATTCTTTGTTTTTATCTCAATTCTACTCATTAGTTCATCTTTCATTGCTTAAGCAAGGGTAGGCAGGAATATATTGCTTAAAAGAAATAAGCGCGCCCTTGTGCGCTAATACAATGTAATTGTACATGAAATTTTAGATAAAATAAATAAAGCAGACTTCAATTATCTTCAAACGTTAAAAATTTTCTTAAAAAATTACATAACTAAGCGTTTATAAGAAGCTAGTTAATGCCCGATCAATCAGAGAATTTCAGTTTTGAGTGTTGCTACTTCTTGTCACGTGAAATTATCAAATTGGTCCAACACAAAGCAAATTAACAGTAGATATAATATTACATCAATGCTTACTTGATGATTTTTTGTTAAACTTTAAGCTAAATGATTTTGTTTAAATAAATATTCTGTAAATAGAGCTCTGAGGAGCATAGTCAGTTAAACCAGTATAATTATATTAAACCCGTCATAATTGTAACAGCGTGTATTCCTTTAAGCCACCATACCAATACATCACAAAAATATTTTTTTTATTGGCATTTAAACAATGTACAAATGCTGCATTAAGTTTTTGAACTGAATATTGTCTTACGGCGATTAGGTAAAAACTACGTATATTTTAAAAAAAATAATGCAATGTAGTTGCTATAAATCAACCCTAATACCTCGTTAATTATCTATATCAGAACATAGGCTTTTATACAATGCAATACTTTGAAATTTGATCATACTTTATAGTTAACTAGATTCTTTTTTCTTTTATAAAACTCTGAAACAAAGTATTGTACTTGAAAATTACTTTTTAAAAGAAAGTTCGCAAATTCAGCAGATCGATCACATAAACCCAATCCCCCCAGCCACAGCCGACCAGAAGTACAAAGAACCTTTTAATTTTCCAACGCCTCAACGCGGTCAGATAAAGACTCCATTACTTAATTAGGCGAACATGACAAATTCGTTCAACAAATCAATCATTAATAAACGTCGCTCTTGGGTCAAACAAATCGATTTCCAGCGGGAGGAAAAACCTTTTGTAAATGGTCGAGCTAAACGCAGGGAAGGGGTAGGAGGGTGGTTTCGGTAGGATCAGTCCACCTTTGAGGATGAATTATTGTGCGTAATATTGGCTCAGAACATTAATTTTAACTACGAAATTGGACTTCAAACGCTCCAGGTTTGATATCAATAGGAAGGGTAGTGGTGCGATGGACTGAGTAAGCTTTGTGTATTTAAAAAAATCGCTTCCTAACAAAATGGTTGTTGGAATCATCTGAACCTTATGAAAAAACAGGGAGATTTTTTTAAATTCACAGTTTTATTTGAGACTAATATTTTTTATTGCCGATTACGGTTACAAAAAAAATACAACCTAGGGCGCACATTCTGAATGAAACATATCGCAATTTGACATCTCAACAGAGACGAAAAAACTTGGAAGGGAATATGGATATCTAGGCGTTTAAAAGGGCTTATGACCTGTCATTGGCTGGGTTAAGTGGCCACTTGATGTATTACAACATTTAATGTTTAATGTTTAACGCCTAGATATCTATATTCCCTTCCAAGTTTCTCGTCTCTGTTGAGATGTCAAATTGTAATTATTAGCCCGTAATGGGTGAAATCTAGTTTTTGTCTACAAGTATTTGGACACACTCAAAATGTTGTTTAGAAACATATCGCATTTATAACGTCACGCGGCAAATTATCAAAGAAATTTAATGAATGCCATGCGCGCGCAGTGCTAAACCAAATTCAACATGTCTCTAGTTTATTTGTATCATTGTCCATCGAAGAATCTTATAGAGTTATTGATATTTTATCTAACATTTGTTATTTTTGAAAAATAGCCTGGCCATGTCAAAGCTAAGGGAGTTCAAATTATTATCTAGAAATTAGTTTTATTTACTTTAAAATTAAAACGCTAAATAATAAATAGGGAGAAGAAACAGTGTGACAGAAATATAGTTTATTTTTTCTGAGCATTATTTAAAACTTCCCTAATGCCAATCATAATAAAGTCAACATTTTTCATGGTTCTTTTTAAGATAAATAAATAAATAAATATTTTCTCTCAAAAAATAAAATCCGATTGTGTTTTACACCCTTTAAAAACATCGAATGTCATATATTTTAACGACAGATAAAACCAATATCATAGTGATTGAAAGGGTATCTAAATGATTATTATTTAATGATAATTACATAAACTATTTTTGATCTGTTTTACATGATATTAATTATTATTTGAGTACCTATAGAGAAGCAAAATAACTGTTTCGGTAGTATAAAATTGGCTGATGAGTTTTTTGCGTGTAAAATTTTCAAACAAAGATATATTATGTACAAAGCTCCATTTACTATTTAACGTTAGCTGATGTATATAGTTTAACGTGTGTGGATTAAAAATTACACGCAAAACAATTTTTTAAAATGAAATAAAAATAAATAAAGCAATACATAGTAGAGCCCTTAAAGATCTGTATTTCAATATGTTTTTAATGATAGATATGATGTTTAGGATTAAGATTGAATGTGTTAATTTTGAATCGTCTTCTTATTCGTCTTTTTGATTGTGCAATATGTAATTAAAATGTGAATAATACCGGTCCCAAAATGAGTTTTTATAACTCCTGGGAATATAATACATGTATGTTTATAAGATTTTTTAAAGCAAATAAAAAAAATATGTATATATATATATATATATATATCTCAGACTCATTTTATTTAAGCCAAAATTAATAGTATGATAGTAATGGCGTGAAATCAAGCCTCAAGTGCTGACATACTCAAAGTTCATAAGTTTTCACTGCCTTTAAACAATAACATATAAGTATACATCGTGTTGATTGGAAAAATCTCCTATTTACAGGTTTTTGCAGAATAATCTTTATCAATAACATTAACAGAAAACTAAATATGTATATTACATACACTTTTTTAATGAAGGAAAGGGAAAGGGGTGGGAATAGGGAGTGGAAATGAGTATTTGAGAGGGAAATTAAGTCGCTGGATGTGTCTTTAATGTATTTTTTAGTGTAGGTAGTGTAATGTTTGTGTAATCAATATAGGTAAATGCCTTTCTGGGGTTATTATGCCGTGTTTGCGGGCTTTGTGTTGCCGACTCTTTGCATTGTCCATCTTCAGGGCTGATGTATGCGTATAGTTTGATGTGTATTTAAGAGTGAAGGGTTTTGTACCGTATCGCGCAATGTATGTGATTAAGTGTGAAGTTCTTGTTTAATTCCAAAGATCGACTGCGACACGGTACAAAATCCTCACACTTGGGTGTTTATTTCAAATGTAATCAACTACGTAAACTTATCTTAAAGAACGATCAAGAAAAAAGTATTTAAATTAATACAATTCTACCTACCTTCCAAAAAACTTTTGGCTGTCTGCAAAGTCGGTTTACGGACGATAATTTTACGTGGTAACGTCATAAGAAAACATTTATGAAAAATAGCATTCTTTTATGAATTGAATTAAATTATTATTACTGAATTATCATCATTTTGTATAACACAAAGCAGGAGTTAATTGAAAATTTCAATTTTTTCAATAAATTAACATTTTTTTTTTTTTTCTTCTTGTGTGCTCCTGCTGTCTCCCTTCTACTCGGACGCATCGGCCGATGGAGCGGAAGAGAGATAGATGCGTGACAAACCGAACGCTTAGGCCGATCGTGCCTCTCTATCGCTTGTTCCGCGCTCTCGCTTGCACACTCGGCTCAGGCGGAACGTGACAATGAGTCATGCTTTTTCGTGTGTGCAGCCGGCGTTCATCGGTTTATTAGACGTTATCACGTCAAAAAGAAATAAATTGTGTTTTGTAAACATCACATTTGTAACATTTGACAAATATTTCAAATGCGTCATTATGTTCGTAAGTTCTATGCTGTAAGTTCAGTAATACCTTCACGATATAAATCATTCGAACATTTTCCAGCAACTTTAAAAAGTTTCTGGTGTTCCAGCTCTAGAGAAACAAATTATGCGTCATGCATGAAGAGAGCGGTTTTTCATTTTCTTTTAAACAAATGCGAGAATGTGTGTCGCTTAATAATGTGTTTTAATATCCGTGAATTTTATATTGCCGATTCATGGCATATCTTTATGGAATAAATGATCGCGTATAAAGAGTTTTTCCATTTTGTATTATTGTTTAGATTAATATTTCAAATCCTGAGTGTAAAAATAAAGCGCGATTTATATATATTCAGGAAAAATATAGTACCTTAATATACCGATCCCAAAAATTCAACATAATATTTGCATGAAATGAAATAAAGAGTTCAGTCTCCGTAATGTTATTCATTTGTAGTCAATTGAGATTAAAGTTCGATTTAATGGTGGTTGTGGTTTGAAAATATTCATAAAATATACTATAAAAAACATATTTTCCATTAGTCGTAAAAAATTAACATTTTGAATATACGTACTGCAGTAAAAAAATATTTGTAATGTTTTGTTTAGTTCGGTCGATATGAGTACAATAGTAAATATACAAACGCAACCTTAAAACGTATACCATTGAAGAAGCAACGTTATTATAAAAAAAGCATTAAAACAGCCATCATCATCATTTCAGCCCGTTGAGGTCCACTGCTGGACATAGGCCTCCTCCTGCTGTCTCCACTCCTCCCGATCCTTGCGCAGCCACCATCCACTGTCTTCCCGCAGACTTCCTGATGTCGTCCACCCATCTCATCGGTGGACGTCCTTGAGGCCTCTGATTTCTCGGTCTCCACACCAGAACGCGTTTCGTCCATCTGTCGTCCGTCATTCTGGCTATGTGACCGGCCTATTTCCACTTCAACCAAGCAATTCGCTCCACCACGTCGCAGACCCTTGTCTGGCGTCGGATCCAATCAAAACAGCTATTACTTTTCTAATTCATGATTTAGTTCATATAATTTATGAAAGATTTATATATATATACCATACCTGGGTACTGTCTAAAATTCTTACACTACTCTCCCTTATCCGCACCGAATGTGCATAGGGCGTTGCATTGGTACACCAACTGCAGGGAATCTTGTTCATTTGTTAAATGAAGATGAGGTGATCAGTCTTACGCTTCAGTTCCAGTCCAAGGTGTCACATTGGTAATGAGAAAATCGTATTTAAGATATGCAATCATTAAGTTTTTGTTTCCGTTGATTGCTTCGTTCCAGATTTCAATAAGCATTTTACGATCTTGTCTCAATGTTTTATTTAACATAAACCCTTCGAACCGCAACAAGCAAATTGAATTATACAGCTGAACCCTTTTCGTTTAACCCTTTCACAGATACAACATATTTACGAACCAATTTAATAATCAAACAGGGTCTTTAAAACCCAGTCCGATATTATCAGGACATTGGATTTTTTTTTTTTACCACACTCAACTAAACCAAAAGGAAATTATAATTATTCCCAAAATTATAGTTTGTCTGTTTAAAACGTCTTCAGAAATAAATAACATGAAAAAGAAATAACAAATATTAAATACTTTTGTACAATATTAAAATAACGGACCAAGCCTTTTTTAAACAAATTTTTTTTTATCTGAGAACCAGAAAGCCTCATCACAACAATGATCAAACACATTTTGATCATTTAAGTCGCAGTTTTCTCTATTTTTATAACTTCAGTGTCAAAATAATAAAAAAAATACAGCGAACTGAAGTCAAAAATCGCTAAAAGACGTCTCCTGAAAAAACGAATGATTTTAATGTAGAGTATTTTGGCTCTCAGTTACAGAAATAATCGTATTTTTAAAATGTTCATACTTAAATTTTTAACTAACTTCAAAAAATGTTTGGGATTTATATTTATCTGTTCTATTTAATAATAACGACCGCAGATAAGAAAATAACTTATTATTTCTAAAAGAAAATGTGGCTTTGGGAGATCACCTTGTTTTGTAAATAACCAGTTCAATTGTAGAACGGTATTGATGTATCGATTGAAAAAATCAATATCCAGGTTAATGTACTACGTCCGTGAGGATAAATAATACTAGCGTGGAAAAATAATTTCCCCTTGCTTATTATTCAGATAACATGAAATGGAAAATGGCGGAAATCCTGTTTATTTTACGAATAACCAAACTTTATGGCTCACAAAAAGTCCAATTTACTAAAAGTAATAAATATTGTATCGCCTAATTATGGTGGGCACATTTCTCAAATTATTATTTGATTACTAACTCGCTATGACATCAGTGAATTCTAATAAATTTATAAATTTGAGTTCTTTTGTCAAAAAATTTGGAATGAAGTAATATGGCAAGAATTATTTATGTGTTCCTAAATTCTATAGTTCAACTCATTATTACTTACTTTAATAACTGCATCATTAGATGTAAAAATATAGTATTTTTAGTGATTTTCAAGTTTTCCAAATAATGTTTTCACGTTATTAAAAGTTTTTTTTAGGACACATCAATAATTTAACCACAATGCGATTAGAAAATAAGTATTTGTAATCTGGTTTATTTACAGAAAATTGAAAATTTTTCATGAATAGACAATGGGAAAAATAAATTATGTTTTTAATCCGATCGCCGCGCCAGCTTGTTCTCCAAATATTATTATGGTTTGATATCCCTAGCTCCTGGATCATGGCAACTTGTGTGCAGTTTTGTGGTAAAATTGCTATATCAAGGCGCATACGAGACACCAAATTCAATAACTTCACCGTAATGTCGCATCGGCAACGGTTGGAAGGAAAATAAATCATTTCTTTTGAAGTTTCTGGTCTAGAAAGCTTCCTTTTATTTTATTCATAATGATTTTTCCGGAAAATACGCCAAATTGTGTTATTGCGTCCCAGATGTGAATATGTTTAAATTCATGTTTGTTATTTGACCTCTGATTGTTGAAAATAGTAACATCGATTACCTATTCATTATTTTGGTTTTTTTTCAAATAAAAAACTTAGATAATCTTAGCTTCGATACTATTAGCTATTGTCATGCTTTAAGAATTTTTCCCTTCGAAATGTTCGGATCCAATAACCTATAGAAAGTAATCATATTTATATCTGGCTAATAAACTTAAAAAATTGTCTGCAAAAAAATTAGGGCCATCACAAAAACGAGTTATTTGTTTTATTTGCGAGTACGGACTTTGACTTGACGAATTTCGTTACTTTTTTAACGGGGAGAGGTATTGTTTTGGTACCCATGAAAAATTGGAAATAATAATAATAATAAAAAATGATAATTTCGCGCAGTTTTTGTAAACTATTACCTCAAGGGCTCTTAAGTCAAAGTTGTGAAATCAATATTAGCGAAGTTCAGAATATAATGTAAAGTAAAGATTAGGTATAATCCCTATTTTATTTTATTTTATGTACATTTTGGTACAATAATTATGATAATGCTCCTAATATATTTCATTATTTTTTATTTTTAGTAAAATCGTGTTCTTACGTTCAATATTATGTGTATTTTATAAGTTACATTTAATTAAATAATTATATTTGTTAAAAAAGTTTTTTCACAAATTCAATATAATAATTTTATTATTCTTTTCAACTTGGTGTCTTTCGACGTGAAGTGGCCTATAAGTTATCTTAAAAGTGCATTCATCATGATGTATGTTGATAAGTATACCGTGGAAGTGGTGAACCCGGAACCGGATATTCCTATCACGTATCTGGACGTGCTCAAAACCCAAACATTCTGGGGAAACATTCATCTTCATAGACCTTCTCGCGTGCATGGTCTTGTGATGACGCTTCTTAAATGGATGACGCAAACTTTCGTAGTCCATCTTTCAAAAAGGCGTATCTCGATCGCTGATTTTACAAGACATGACTTTGAGGAATTTTATTGGAAAATCTAGCTTTGAAAAATTATAAAATGTGAATCATACAGTATTTTACTGGTTTCCAAAATATGTTTTATACATTAAAATGTTTATTAAACCCAGCAATATTATTGATCTTGACCCCTTAAAGTCTTCTCATGTAAAATAAAAAAATCGAATAACGCCTTTTTGAAAGATGGATGACGAAATATCTAAGAATTCGTACTGGTTTCAGTAAATTCCATTGAATCTTTACGAATTGACAAAAACGTTATTGCTTTCTGGAAAAAATAATAAAATAATCAAAATACAAATCACAGTTATTCAACTGCCCATTTGTTAAATTACGTATTTTCTGGGTAAAGTTTTGACAGAGCGTTATAAAATCCAACCGAGTGATTTAATTTTTCATATCAGGCTGGAAAATTCAATTTGTTTCCAATTCGTTTTCAATATGCTGCAAAATGGTATTGATTTTTATGGTGCCTAATAAGAGTAAATTACATTCAATAAGTTTGCAAATTAGAATTTTTTTGGTGTATCAATTCATTGCACTTTGCCTCATTGCGTAATAGAATGGAGAATAAAATGCAATTCAATATCACATCGTAAACGTAATTTAAAAATTAAGTATTAAGTATTAGAAATTTTAAATAAGGTTATTGGTTGTATTTTGGCGGAGTAGGTTTTACACATGGTACCTGCATTATAATTTACGTTGAAATTTAGTCATGGAAAGGAGATATATATTATTATGAATCCGGTTGAAATAGTTTAGATTAGTTCACGTGACAGTAGTATTTCTTAGGAAATAATTACATGTACTGATTAATGTAGTTACATAATATGTGTTTGGATTCCACTAAGTTAGTCAGAAACCGCCGTGCCACAGGATGTTAAAGTCAGGGAGGATTTGCATCCAACACCACATCTATCTAGACATGTAAATTCCGTACATGCTTCTGTTCAAAGTAGATATTCAGTGATGTTCACCAATATGGAAACACCAGATAGTGACAGTAAATTAAGGTAAAACAGAATAAAATTGATTAATGCTAGTATGTATTTGAAATTACACAATTTTTTAGTTTCGTTGTTTAGAAGCGTATTGTGTTTAGAAATACATACTATTTACTCGTAATGTCAACTATATTTTCTTTCCAAGTTACTCGTTAAAGTACATATTATTTCGTTTTCTAAAAAAAGGTCATAGACGCTTGATGGTATAATTGAATATATTTTTAAAAATATTACATAGATTATTAAAAAAAATTTTTTTTAAAAGAAAATATTTTCTGTAAACTTTATACTGCTGGTGAATTTTTCAGACACGTTAACGTTATTTACAAAATACATATATATTTAACCGTCTTATCAGGACAGGTGGCTCACCACATCTCAAATATAAACACCCAGGTTTGAGAAAAATCACTTTAGATTTTGTGTTTTCACCGGGAATCGAACCAGGAACCTCCTGATCGGGGGCCCAGCATTTTAGGCATTACGCTACGAAGGCCCCCATACAGATTATAATAGAGGTTTATGTACATATTATTATAATATGGCTACTCTAAAGAAATACTACTACTTTCCCTTATGCGCTCCCAATGGTGCATAGGGCACTGCATCGGTACACCAAGTGTATTGATAATTTTATTTCATGAAGGCAAGATGATCAGTCATACGCTTCAGTATAAGTCCATGGTATAACACAAAATATATTTATATTTCATGTTGATCCCCTACGGGAATCGAACCCGCGACACAATGCACAAAAATGCAACGTAATTCATATAGGTTCTACATTACAGAACACATGCATCGTATGTACTCTACACTCAATACTGTACATATACGGAAGCTTCAATTGTGATACAAAATACTATGTTTTTCATACTTTCGTTATCAATGAGACCATACACAAAATTTTGTATTATGTTAAATTTTCAACTCATTGCAAATTGTTAATAGGCCTTTTGACCAACTGAATTGCATATTCTGATATTTTCAAATATCAGAATACACAGTTTTGTATTCCGAGCATTGTATTATAAATTTAAAATAAACATCGACGCGATTAGTTGAATTCTAAACAATTCGTTGAAGCGACACATTTTAATGATCGTTATACATAAAAAGTAGAATTGATTCGACGGGCTCACATCACCCGTTTGTCCGGAACGAATAATGTAAAACGGTCTAACCACACGGCATGAAATATTCAGAACAACTTGTTAGTGGCTCACTACCACCGCCCCCGCCCTTTGTATTCCGGCATCAAATATTCAATATCCCAGAGCCTAGTTCGTGCTTTCTGCTGGTCACTGCTCACTGGTAACATTATGCTTATTTGGGCTAAAAAACAGCATTGTTAATTATTTTAAATTATACTACTACTTTTTCTTATCCGCACCCAATGATGCATAAGGCACGTCTTTAGTACACCAAGTTCAGTGAATAATTCAACATAACGATTTTCTGGAAGTGATTGGCTGGGTTAAGTGGCCCTTAGCTTGATGTATTACAACAATCCCCATTATTATTCATGATAACCATTTTTAACAAATTTTGAACCTGGTTAATTTATTGAATTATCACACGTTATTTCTGTATCTTGGAATGAAAGATTTAAAAGCTTTCAAATATCTATGAACATTGGAATGACCCTATTTGAGTTACGACGACAAGCTTCATGAAAATTTCAAACATTGATTCGTTTTGGAATTTCTTTTTGGACCTTTTTTCTACATTCTTCTTTTGGTTAACATCTTTTTTTCCTTTAGCATTTCCACAGAATGATAAATAAACGTCAAACATGTGAATGTATAATATAAAAATGTGAACCACCCCGAAACGATTTTATGTTTACTCTTTTAATAACTTTCAGGAAATCACTCAAGAGATCCATTCGTTATTTAAATCTAGCTTTTAACCATCATAATACTAAGATAATAGCAAAACGTTATTTTTAAGAATGTAATTAAAAGATACATATAAACTGTTTTTAATATTGAATAAAATATCAGAAACGTTGATCATGACGACAAATATATTTTGAACACAAATACTATTTATCCTCTCCCTAATCCACTCTCAATGATGCATAGGGCACTGCATCGATATACCAAGTGCGGCAAATCTTGATCATTTGTTATATGAAGGCAAGATGATCAATCTTACACTTCATCGCTAGTCCAAGATATCACAATACACGTGGTGTAACTTATGATAATCCTATGTAGTTTTTTCTCAATATTTTTTGTTGATTAGTACAAGCCACATACTACCGGTATAAATTATAAATATGGCATGTATATACCTGCATAATAATTTGGTCTGCCCTTTAAATATTTTAAAAAATAAACTGCTAGCGTAATAATTATGTTAAACGCAATAAAGTTAATTGTTTATTGCGATAAAAAAAGGAAATGAACCGCTTTTATGGCCATAATACATCATTCTGCTTTCTGTCTTTATAATGAATTCGTTATTATGGCAACGGCTTTCATTAATATCAGTCTCATAAAACACAGTTGTTTCATTTGGTCTAAGGTTTAAATATTATTTAATTACCAATAACGTAACGGACATGTTGGCATTTTAGATACATTTTTAGCAAAATCTAAATAAGTTTAAACTTGTATCAATTCTAATCAATCAAACTTCAGTTTCTTTATTATAAAAATAAATATGAACAAAACTGTATTTTTTATTTTGTGAAAAGCACCGTTACCTTTTTAAAATGCAACCATTCCAGAGGACTTTTAAAACTGAAGACTTCATGTGTGCAGAATCCTTATAGCGGGAAATTCAATTTAGGGCGGGAAAAGCGATTTGGAAAATTCTTTTGTTATTAGCTGAGAGCAGAAAAGCTGTGTAAGCGAATAGTAAAACCACTAGGGATTAAATTTAATAAACGGAACTTGATAGTCCGAGAAATGCATTTACTGTAGTTACAGTGGCGCTATAAATAAATTGTATTTAATAAAAAAATTGAATTCATAAATAAAACTTGTTCAGGAAATATGTTAAAAGTGAAATGCATCTAATTAAATAGCGTAGTAAAAGTTTTGAACTAAACTTAATTTTATTAACTAACTAACCATCACGCCATTTCCCCGAAGGGGTAGGTAGAGATAGTAGATAGAAAGCCACATCACTCTGTCCTGGCACACTTCTCTTGCTTCCTCCACATTCATACATCTTCTCATGCACGCACGTCGATTATTCCGACTATTTACATGCCCATCTTCAAGCACTTGTTTTACTTGATCATGCCATGTCGTTTTCGGCCTTCCTCGGCATCTACATCCAGGCGCACTTGCATTTAAGCTTCTTTTAGCCGTTCTTTCATCACTCATTCGCTCCACATGACCAAACCATCGTAAAAGCCCTTTCTTAATTTTGTCGATAGTGCTTATCTCAGCCTTGCACTCTGCTCTAATTTCGACATTTGTACACCTATCATACATAGTCTTACCACACATTCTCATGTGAGATTGCATTTCAACTGCATTCAATCTACTTTCGTCCTTCTTTTTCCAACACCACGCTTCTATACCATACAAAAGGGTTGGTACCAGAACTCCATTATGAATTGCCTACTTTTAAAACATTTAAAAATAATAATTTAAATAAGCCATTTGAAATATCTAATTTATTCGCCTTTTTTAATTGTCAAATAGTATTTTATTTTTTTTTTATTTCTGCTAATTAAAGATATAATTCTAACTACAGGCGTACACGAAACTGCAATAAACCAAATGACAAATCATTAGAATTAGCAAAATGTTATGTAAGCTGAATCATGGAATAAGCTCCGCCAATAAATCCAGGTGCAAACAAAATACGGAAGTGCAAAGGCATTTATTTTCTACCCTTCGTGCAGTGGTCGGAGTAAACACTGCAAATTGCACATCCCTTCCATTACTTACACTACCTTTTTATGCATTAAACACTGGGTAAATTATGTCGGTAACATTTGAAGTTGTACTTATTTCCAGGAATAGCAATGGAGTTATGGATCAATGTAAAACTCTCAGAATGGAGAGTTGATTATTTTCTTAAAAGTTAGGCTGAATTATCTTCTTCTTTGATGCCCAATCCTGGGGATTGGTCTGCAGCAAGGCTCTGCATCGTAATTTCCACTGCACTCTGTCCTCCGCAGTCCTCTTCAGCTCAGTATATGAGGCGTAGTTCATGTCTTTGCACACACTTGCTCCAGATCCTCCTCCTCGTCGGGGGCACCCTCTGGATTGTAACTATGGCTAAAAAACTATCTAATAACCTACTTAACCTGAATTAGCGGTTCGTAATGGAGTCCTAGTACCAACCCTAATGTATGGAAACGAAGCATGGAATTGGAAAAAAAAGGACGATAGTAAATTGAATGCTGTTGAAAAGCGATCTCTCTGGCGAATGGGGGGAAAAACCATGTATTATAGGTGCCCTAATGTTGAAATTAAAGAAGAATGCAAGGCTGAGATAAACGTTATCGACAAAATATAACAAATGTCTTTTACGAGGATGCAAGGAAAGTGTTCCAGGACAGAGTGGTGTGGCGTTCTCTCCTGTCTGCCTACCCCTTCGGATGGCGTGATGGTTAGTTAGTTAGTTAGATATTTTACACATTCAATGAAAACAGTATCAGCCAAATAACCACCACTGAACTCCACAGATAACCACACTTTTGATAAAATTATAAAATGGCGGCTGCTGCAAACCAAACTCCAAAACCACGAAGAACAACATTAATGGAACGAATGACATTAAACAATTTTTTTGATGCATTAAAACATTTAAAAAAGGATAATGAACAATTATAACTTGTTTATTTCTATAAGGATTTATATAAAAATGTTTTCAAACTTCTTTTGTATCACATGTTTTATTTGATTTGGTGAGAAATTTAATTGGTAATGTTCACAGAAAAGTTAACTCACCACAGAAATGAAAGCTTTTATACATGTTTCATTTATCTCTGCCTCACCTCAAATTGAAAAGCAAACTTTTGCTAAGCGTGCTTATTACTAGCTGTTCCCCAGCTCCCTTAAGGGCAATAAGAGAAAAGGAAAGGTAAAAGGTAAAAGATAAAATGTAGAAGAAAGAAATACATGTTTGTTTAGTTTTATAGAGCTGCCAAGAGCGGAACAGGAAATTTTTGTAAATGTACCTAGTACATATTATAGTATTAATGTCTTTTTATGGATGGTGTAAAATAAGTCATTTTCATATTATGTTAATAAAAATTTGTATAAAACCACTCACCGACTTTTCTGTTTACCGGTTTCGAGACGTAACCCGTCTCTTCGTCAGGACAAAAACGCTACACCGATCATAATATTCAAGGCTGCACCTGAGCCCGGCGTTAGAAATATTAGTGTTTTCATATTGATCATCATCATCACTTCAGCCCGTTGAGGTCTACTCTTGGACATAGGCCCCCCCTGCCGCCTTCACTCCTCCCGATTCTGCGCCGCCCCCATCCTCTGTCTTCCAGCAGACTTCCTGATGTCGTCCACCCATCTCATCGGTGGATGTCCTTGAGGCCTCTGGTTTCGTCCATCTGTCGTACGTCATTATGGCTATGTGACCGGCCTATTACCACTTCAACCAAGCAACGTTCTACCACTCGGCAGACCTTTGTCTGGCGTCGGTCGGATCCAATCGTTGTTTTTTCTCTCTCAATATTATTCCAACGATAATTCTCTCCATACTCCTCTGTGCAACTTGCAACTTATGAGAGGATTGCCTGGTCAGAGCATTATTTCCGCGCCATAAGTTAAATATATCAATAATTTTCAGTATAATAGAAAGATATCTTTAATTTTTCATAATTTGAAAGTAACATATTTCACGTGGAATAACTTTCGTCTTAATGGGAGCTCTCGGAAAAAACTTAGAAATATGATGTGACTTTCAGCATATGTTTAGTTTTAAAAACGCATTAAAGAAACTTAGTAACGAAATATAATCGCTTAGGTAAGATAGATTTACTAGACAGTGGCACGCAAGTATTAACTGATTTATAAATTACTAGCATTAAATACGAGTGTTGTATTTATGAACAAGGACAAGATTTTACATGATTTGATTCTCACTCATTTTTAAGTCGTTTGTCTTTATAAAGGAAAAAATTAGGTAACGGAAAAAGAGCAAAAAATATTAATAAAAAGTACAAAATATAACGTAAAGGATTGGATGTAATTTATATGTATATTTTCGGGAGCTGCAAAAAGAAAAAATATATATAAATGTACAAATGTACATATTATGTATGTGGTATGTGTTTTTGGGCCAGTGGAATGACAAAATCCAAATGAATAATGTTAATTGCTATATATAATGTAAACTTTTATATATGGATAGTTTCAATTATAATATTAAATTAATGACAGTAGCGCTTTCGGAATTTACTAATGGGCTCTAAAAGTTTAATCCAAGATTTCTCAATGTTTCTCTTATAAACGAGGTCTAATAAATAATGGAAAATGCATACATTTTTAAGAAAAAAATTGCTTTGCATAATCCGTTAAGTAAAATTTTATTTACACATGCAGTTGAATTGTGTTCTTGCGTTTTTAAATGTAATTCATCAAGTTGCACATTTCCTGCAATATCTTCCAGAATCACATCCACTCTGACTTATTCCCGTATCGTGTTACTCGTAAATCTTCTCTATGCACTATGCACTATGCACACTGCATACTGCGGTACTGTGAAATGTTCTATTTTCCTGTAAATGCCACCGAACTGTCACTTTGTTGGTAATGGCATTATTGGATTGTTGGCTAGTCGCTAGTACTGTCTTCTGCCTGGAACATTCAAGAAAGTAAATAATAGGTACTACTTGCCGAACAAACCTACTTTCGTAGACGTATAAAAATATATGTACTACTATCCCCTATCCGCACCTATTGGGGCATTGAAAGCACCACCCTTTCCCTAGACTGTTTTAAAGACTATTTAAATACTATACTGAGTCTTTTTTCAGTCCAGCCAACTCTACCGATTATTTCAACAAACTAAACCGCGATTTTAAGATTGTTAGTGTGATAAAATACGGATGAATTTACGTTATGTACGCGAACAAATGCTTTCATTGCCTCTACCACTGTCTCGGCTTATGTATTATAATTGTCATTGTTTCCATCACCCAAACCAACCAGTAGTAGGGTAATGTTAGTTTCTACCCCGAATCATTATTTATTAGTAATTACTACCACCCGTGTGGAGACCGGCATACTGCCTCGCCAGGCCCCCCAACCCAAACATCCACCCGTGCAACCGCGGTCAGTCAGGGTCTCAATGGAGAGGGGTTTAGGGAAAAGAGGGGAGGGGACAGAACGCATGTGTGCATCTCACACTATCATCCTATCATCCTATCTGGCAGACACTATTTCATACGTCCCCTGCCGTACCTTATCACCATACCTATCCGAAGACCATCCTATCTTTACAAAAAGGTAACTTTGTTTATTACCTATTGGTGCATTCATTGGCCACTGCATTAATACACCACGTGGAGTGAATTTGATCATTTGTTACACGAAGTCAAGATGATCAGTCTTACGCTTCAGCGCCAGCCCAATGTATCACATGTGAAGTATTCTTATATGAAAATCACATTCATATAAATATTTCATATTGACCCCCATCGGGAATCGAAACCGCGACCTCACGCATGGCAGCCCAACGCGCTACCGCTACCCCACGTGGCGGATAGAAATATACAATAAAAATTATTATTATATGTAATAAGCAGCTTAGGATTTATTGAAAATAGTATTAACAACTTCAAAATACATGAGATTTATTTTACATGAGATTGCATTATATAGTATATTGTAATATTACTACCTCTGAAGCATTACTACCTTTCTTCAAACCTTTAAAACATCCTTCATTCATCTTCTTTCCTATCCCTTTCGAACCTTCCTCTTTTCCATTTCCCGATGTCATATTTTAGTGTATTTTAATCTGCGCGTAAACTTGTTAATAATGCAATGTAATTTTAAGCTTTATCTCCCCACCAATAATCGGTACAATATTTATGCTGATCACTAAAATAACTAAGGGTTGTAGGAAGATATTGCTTTAAAGCAGTAAGCCCAGCCTTTGCTATTTAACACTAACCTATATATCTAACACTTGCTATTTAATTGTACAAGAAGTTTTAAATAATTAAACAATAGGTAATCCATTCTAAAGTGCATAATTTTAATTTTAGGCCCTGGGGGTCAGTTGTTGTTGAGCGATATTTCAATACTTTATATTGACGATTGACAACCTATGAATTTTATCTTAACGAATAGGTATTTTGTGGCATTATAAAATGTAATATGAACGAGATAAACAAAATAATTTACCAACAACAATGTAAAAAATGAGTTATTATATCTTGAGTTTTAAACAAATGTGCATACTTTATTACTTGATTTTTTTTCTTTTAGCTTTTAAAAACGAGTTGTCCCAAATGTAGGACAAGATAAATGGGCGGGTAAATATTTTAACAACCTTCAAAATCATGTAGAATCATTTTATAATAGATTGTCTTAGAAAATCTCAACGGAGGTTAATATATCTCTTAAGTAAAATTTGAAATACGAGGCTGAAAAATTTCATCGCTGACGACAAAATCCAAGAAATCAACAAAGATTTTGACAAAATTAATTTTATATTTTGAACTGTAAACATTAAAAAAATATATATTAGAAGCACTTACTTCGTATTTATGCTTTTCAATCGAGTGGAGACCATTTTTTTATTGATTTTTCTTCCGACCGAATTCAAAATAACCAGAGTTTTTTCATTATTATTTGTTTGCTTAATTTCTAATTCTTAATAATAATAAATAAATACATTTTTTATACCTCGAATGAACTTAGGAAGTTCTGAAAATCAAAATACTCATATCTCCAAAAGTAAAATAATCCAATATCTATTATCCTTATTGACCCATAAATTTAATGTTCCCTATAACTCCCCCATATAATAAAATAATACGGAACTTCCCATTCAATACGTCTCGCAACAATGACCGGGCCACATGTGGCAAGAAAATATTATTACGCCATTTTTCTTTAATAAATTACAAAACATGATACATCACCGTAATCCAATAATAACTTACGTCTAGATACCCTAATAAATTATGAAATATATGGCATTGACGGTCCTAAGAATTTCAAAATATTCGCTATAAATTATATCTTATTTTAAATTTCAAAGAGCCAGTATTAAATACTAGTACCTAATCTACTAATATAGAAGAAATCCATAATAAATATCAGCTATAGACTAAAATAAAGTCGATTTCGATACTAGGATGATTTTATTAGTAACAGCTATTTTGCCTTGATAATTTTTCGGTTATAAATAAACTGTAATAATCTATAAAGTAACAAAAATATTTGTAGACAAAAACACTTGATTTTACTTCCAATATTAAAGTCAATTTTTAACTTCAATATTTGTAAAAAAGAATACATTAATATTGACAAAGCATGAATTTTATCAATGAGAAACGGTATTTTCCTCTATAAGTTATTAATTTTGTTGATTTGAAAAGTTTTACTATTTCCACCAAATTAATGTTAGGAGTTTATCACTCCTTACCCGTAACCCAATTATACATAGTGAGGGAATTATTCAATAATAGATTATTCGGTTATCAGTTATTAAATCAGTAATCAAAATAATCAATTATAACGTTTTTATTATTTACCCAATGTGACTGTCATTTTTATTACACGATCGTATTTCTCTATGTGTGTACTAGATAAGTAATGCTAAGGAAATTAGATAAATTTGGAAAAATGACTGATAAAGAATCTCTATAATGGCGTCTAATAATTATGTCCATAATATATTCTATGCTCAATTTCAAAAGAATAGAACGCCACAATAACTTTACTAAAACACAACAATAATTTTGAGACTACTTTCAATTAAAATAGATTGAGAATATTATGCCACTTGAATTTAAAAATTGTTGTCCTTCACTAGTGTAGGCCCTGCAAAAATTTACGGAAAATCACACCGCGCCATATCAAACACCAATGTGATTTTACGTGACGTAAAAAAACTGTACACGAAGATTGGAAAGAGTTGTAGTAAGGTGTAATTTAAACTTGGGACTTTCAATCCAAAATCCGCTGCTTAAATCACGGGACTCCACTCACATACATTTTGTTCGAGCGTAGCGGATAAGCGGTCAAATCACAAATATTTTATTCTCTTCCAATAAATTAAAAGCCAATCATTTAACCCTGGAGCAATTCTATAGAAACTGTCGCTGTCGGCCAAATACGTGTTTTCATGTGTCGCTCTGAATATTTAAGCCATTTTGGGATCGACTCTTACAATTTATTGAATAAACATTCTGGAAATTTTACCTATTCTGTGAATTTAAATATAAGATTTATGGGACGAACGTTGAACGTGCCAAAGCAAGAGGCGTTTAGTCTGTATAAAGAATTTATATGCTGTATAGTTCAGTCTACGAGTAGTTCTAATGCAAACTAAAGTTTTGTATCGAAGCATGAAAATAAATTTTGGAAAACCTTTCACAACCAAATGCACTTTCAAACAGCCAAACAATATATAATTTACATTAATTTTAATTGAATGATGTTTATTAAAAGTACTTATTGTATAGTTTCTATTCCTTATTCGTTTCCAATGATATGCATAGGGCTCTGAATTATTCTGATTTACTATTTTTTCAATCATTGAAAATCATTGGTAAGGGTACTAATTGATAAAAATAAGGAAGAATTGCATGTATTACAAATAAATTAGTGAAAAAAAACCCTAAAACTGTGGCATTTAGCTTTCAATGATAAACCTTTTTTTTCAATAATTAATATTTATATTATGTATCCAGGCACGTCAAAAAAGCTTAGAATGCTCGCTTGTTGAGTTTTGAGAACAAGTGTCTGAGAAGGATACTAGGCATTAGGTGGTTTGACTTCATTACCAACACCTCCAATAACTGGAGTCGTGAAGTTGCGGCGGTGGACCTGGCTTGCGCATGTATGCCTCGGGAGAGCCTGAACCCGAGCTGCCTCTTCTTTACGCCTGCAGGATCCCGCAGTCGTGGTAAACCGTCGAAGATCATCTTACAAATGTACTCGGCGGAACTGATAGACCTGACGTGGGAGGAGGTGAAGAGCTGGCTCGCGATAGGGTCTCCTGGAGGGATCTATTGATGTCCGCACGCTCCACATAAGAGAACGTGGTGAAAGAAGAAGAAGCTATTTATTATGTATACAATTGATTCTTTTTGACTCTATTAAGCAAAAAAATTACCTCCGTTATTTTTTGTAAGACCATTTTAGAAATAATAAAGGATAATAAATAAATTTAATCAATAATAAAAAAATTAATATTTACAATACCGGTTTCTATGTTGCATTTCGATATAAATGTATCATTTCATACAATACGAACAAAGAAGAACAATAAAACTAAGTTGGCTTTTATAAAAGTGTATTTTAAATTGAACAAAACCGATAAGCTCCTTTTCCGAAGCTTAACTGCAGCTGCAATCAATATAGGGAAGTTAATAAAACAGATCGTTCATCTTAAAGCTTAATATAATTGGAAAAGTATAACTTCGTTATTTGGTTATTAATTTATTTTGTAACCAATTTTCTATTTGCTGGCGAACGGGAATATTGTAATCATAATTATTTTTTAATTAGGAATTTAAGCAACCTTACAAATAGATATACTATCCGTAACATACATGATGATATTTTATCATGATGATAATTAATATGTATTTTGTTTGAAATAAAATATTCACAATACCATTCGCCATACATTATTTAGTATGTGAATTGTGTACGATATTTAATTTGCATTCTATATTTAACATAATTATTCAGTTGTTTGGTAATAACAAGTTTTTCACATCATTTTTGAACCCATGAAAATACAATATTTGTCAATTTAGGCAATTTGTATGACTTCTCCTTTTTATGAATTCCATCTTAGGCGGCCTAATTCGAGACGTTAAGGAGATAAAGTTGATCGTTAGGGCAGCCGGGTGTTGGCAGATGATGGGCGTTAGGTTTGGGGTGGGGTGGGCCACGAGGCTGGGTCGAGGGTGGCAGTGTAGTCCGGGGTTAACTCGGCTATGGGCGGAATAAATCTCTTCGAGTGCCATATCGTAAATCCAACAGTGGGGTAAGATCGGTGCTGAAGTTAGAGTAAAACGAGTTGTGGCAGAAGGATGAATAATTTGCCCCTATATTAAGGATTTAAGGGTAGTGAATAATAAGTATTACAACCGCGCTATTAGCGCGTGGTCAGTCAGTTGACAAAAGGTCTTACGGTTTAAATACGCTGAAATTTTTATTAAATAATAATTCATTAATTCATCAGTAAAATGTTAAAATATCCGACTCGTGACTTGGCGCCGACTGATTATTTGAAATAATAATGATGTAACATGGAGTTAAAACCTCTAGTGGATAAGGGAAAATCAAACTTATACAATTTTTTTTTAAAAAATGCACTTATTTTAAAAATAAAAGATCTTTTTTTAACCCATAAAAACCTGCGCTTTCAGGATCATTATTTGGAAACAATAATGTAACATGAACTTATCTGGCAGAAAATGTTTTTAGTTTTGATGATGTTGGATGAAATCATTCATACCTAAACGAAACTAAAAGAAATAAGGATAATTATTGTTAATGTACCCAAGAGTTAAAATAAGGACAGAAACTGTGTTATATTTTAGTGAAATTGGTATAAATAATATATTATAGTATGTTGCATTACATATTGATAATAGGTCATCGGCGAGTATCTTTTTTTTAAAATATTCTTTACGTAATTTCTGTTTAAATAATTCAGTATTCACCGACCGAATGGCCAATTAAAACTCTCAAAGCCAAAGCTAAACAATTAAACCCGTTTGATTAACCCGTCGCGCGTCCTCCATTAAATTCGCAACGAAAAAGCCTTCATTATAAACGGAATAATGGTATTTTTATTAGATATTTCCACTTCGTTTTCCCATCCTGGGACCACCCAGGGTTACCAATTGTCCAATATTAATCGGGAATGTTCGTAATTAAAATAAGTAACCAGATAATCCTGGTTACATACAAAAGCGTATTGAGTTTTGTCGTTTATAAATGCTGTAAAGTAGTCTTTTAACTTTTCCTACTTTACTTCTTCAACTGATTGTATTGATTACATATATCTACATAATTTATCTACGTAAACATGATTTAATTTGAGTTTTATAACGAAAAACTGCTTTATGCAAACAAAACTATAAATTAATGTAGTTGTTGTTTTTTTTTTTTTTTTTATTTCAAAAGATTTTTTTTTGTTTACATAGATATACATTAAAAACACATATATGTACATTAAAAAAAATATATAAACAAAAATCCCACCAAGGCATAGCCTGTTTGTGGGTAGGTATACTGTGAAAGTCATACAGTGTGCACGTGACAAAAGAGAAAGATAAAGTCATGTAGAAATGGAAAAATAACAGATAATGTAAACAAGATTGTAAAAAAAAGAATGAATACACGATATTGGTATCTTTATACCGGAAGAAGAAGAGGGGAAATAACTGGGGGCAATAAAAAGTCTTAATTGATTGTTTCATATAATTGTACCAATTGTTGGACTAACATGCATGAGGTGGCGGGTTCCGGGTGGGATTAATATAAAATATTTGTTTAAAAATTATTTACATGAAGAAATTCATACATGATACTTGGACTGGCGCTGAATCGTAAGATTGATCATCTTGATTTCAAAATTATCAAGATTCTCTGAATTTTGTGCACCGACGCATGCCCTATGCAGCATTGAGTGTGAAGAAATAAAGTTTGTAGAAGAAAGTAGAAGTAGAAGTAAAAGTAGTAAGTAGTAGTAGGTAACCCTATCCAGCCTATAGAACCCTGGGTAAGAACGAAACATTTAATTCCTACTTTTCCCACCGTCGCGTCACTCATACATTATGCACCAAAGGGGTGCGAGTATAAACCCCATTTGAGTTGGCTTAAACGACTCCGCTACCTAACCGGGTAATTTAAAACGCGGGTGATATAACCGAGAGCGATAATACTGCGCGCCTTTTTTAATCGTGACAAAATTGAGTCTTATACCACTAAGTGGTTTAATATACCTACTTTGTAAGTCATTTGCTGATCTGTAAAGGTAAAATATTTTTAGAGAATGTAAAAACCATAATCGCTGATTGGGTTATAAAAAATATATTAACATTGATGTAGGGTGTAATATTATTGGTCGAAGAATCCAGGGGTAGAAAGGGTACCATCGTACACGCGTCAAAGCTGAAATATATATACACCGTGTCCCACGATGAGACCGCGAAACTCGGGAGGGTGATTGTTCATGGTATTCTGAGAAAAAAATCCTAATAAAATTTTTTGATCCGGGCATTTCTAATAATTAATTTTAAAAAAGTATTCATAAAAGCGACGAGTGTAATACTGGCTTCTGTCTGAAGTGCTAGCGGCGGCGGTGGTGGCGGTGGGCGGGGAGGAGTGGGGGTCCGCTCTGGTACGCCTTGTACGGACATTCAAAATTCGAATTTCATATCTGAATCTTTAATATGTGATTTCTTCGCGCTTATTGGTGCAGGTCACGTGGTGTGAGCTAGTTCAAAAATTGACGGTATTACACACGCGTGAATTTTTATTCATATTTTAAATATTTTTTTTAAGAAATTAGAATTGAGTTTTTTGAAAAACTTTATTAAGATTTTTTTCTCAGAATATCATTAATAATCACCCTCTGGAGTTTCGCGGTCTCATCGTGGGTACACGGTGTATAGATGAAGATATTTTGATGATCTGTGGAATTGGAGTTAAAAGCAATTTTGAATCTTCAAGAAATCGGAGTCGGAAACGGTAAAAGAGGAAAGGACTCCGATCCCTCTGCTAAAAAAATATTTAAAAATTAACTGACCTTTGTTTTACTTTACATAAATTTGAATAAATATTAGAAAAGGGATTCTGAGAATAACAAAATGACCAATTCCATAGGCCTGCAAAAGTCTTTACTTATGTGCTTTTGTTAAATTGCTTGTTTTTGTAGCATAAGTAATTTTGGGAAACGTCGAAAATTTATGCCCTGCTTAGCTTCCTTTCGTGGCTAAGGACCTATGTTTGATCATGCATCATCATCATCAACATTATCCTGTATCCGCTCGTTATGTAGAGCATGTGGATTCCATTAACTGCCTCCAAGCTAAGAGATTGGCCGTAAAATGAAACATAGCCAGGATCTGAATGTTCTAAGAATAGAATTAAAATTAAAATTGAATGGAAAAATTGTTAACATGTGTAAATTATATCGTTTCGCGATTACGACTTTTATAAGCATCATAATATACTCGTATGTACAAAATGTCTAAACCTTGCTCATTTTTTTCAATCTTGCCATCACGATTATATTAAAATTAATGTGACTACCTATGAAGGGAATTTATGTATAATATTTATGGTCGTCGTGTGACTTAAGGGGAATAATGCCCTATGTTATTATATACCACACTTTCCAGTTTATGAAACTGTCAAGCTTTCCTATCTGATGGAGGAATGATTAATGAACTCGGCAGAAGGGAAGTGTTACATGTTTAGTGGATTGTGTTAGATCTTGTCCAGTACCCGTGGGACCACACACAAAACAACAAAAACACAACAATGTCATTTTATTACTTATGTTTTCTGTGTCACGTTTCTAGAGAGAATTTTTATTCGTAGTGTAGGTAATCCTTTGGGAAACTAAGTAAATAATTTATAATTCAATATTTTTTCTGCTGTCCGTAACATTTGTTGTTTTATACATGCATACATTTTACAATGGAAAGTATATTATTTTACATTTCTGTTAGAGAGTATTTTTCTTCTTTTACATGTCTTGTATTTATTTTAACCCGTCTCACAGTAATACGCAGAACTAGCTAGGAAGACAAAAGTCATTTTCATATTTCCTAAAATTAGTGATGTCATATTGTAAACAACCCCTTATTAGTCATTATTCCAAGAATCATTAGTGCCAAATATTCCATGGTCATGAGTCATCGGGGGACAAAGTGAAGGTTTCAGGTAAATGCATTTGCATGCATCAATTATTATTGATTTTGTGTCGCCTATGAAAACATCTTGTGCTTTACGTAGTGATTTTAAAAAAAATCAAAAAAAATGGATTCTATATTTGGAGATAAGAAGTTTATTTATTCCCAAAAAAAAAAATTGTTTACTATTTTAAAACAGAGAAAAAAAAATTAAAAAAAATTAACCTAATTTTTTAATTTAAAAGCTTGTAACTAACGGCTACCAGAGATTACCGAATTTATGTACTATACATATTTAACCTACAATATTAAACTTTCAAATAATATAATTTATGTAGAAAAAACATCTAAAATAATTTTGTCCTCCTAGCTTGTGTTACTCGAATCACTGTGCGTCTCATATTACCACCTCAACAGGCCAGGAGATCAAAAAATTATCATAATCATTGCCAATCTAACGTCTTCGAAAGACGATGAAGTTGCTTCTATCAGGAGGGCTGCCGAGAAAAGTACATTCTCTGGTGGCTGTGAAGTCCCATGCGAGACGTACACAGCCGACCACATCTTTCACACCTCCAGTTTGTGAGGGGGATCTAGTGATACATAAGGCTCTTTGATCTGGAATGATACATTGATTCTGTCGGTTGTAATTCTTGGTTATTTTGAAGTACTTAAGTCTTAATTTGAACGATCGTGGATATCGTAAACTTCATGTATTCTTCACAACTTCCTTGCTTGTAATATTTTTAACTTTGTTTTCCGAAGAAAAGGTGCTGTAAACTTTCGTCAATTACTATTCTCTTCATAGTAATTATCCTTCAACTCCCAACCGTAATTCAGCATATAAATCCTGTATAAACAGCGATTCCATATTTGCATACCCATCCAGAAAGTTCTGGGAACTAAGCCTCGAAGCAGTATTCATAAACACTCCTAGAACACAAACTCAAAAACTTACACCAACATTTACTCATAGCATGGCTTTGGTTGACACGACGATAGCAACAACTGGCTTTTGTCATCATAATCATCATCATACCATATACGCTCCTTATGTGGAGCATATGGATTCCACAAACTGCCTCCAAGCCAGTGATCGGCCGCCAGTTCCCTCGAATCCTCCCAAGGCAGTCCACGTCCCGCAGCTCTGACTGTTGTAAATTAAAGAATACTAAAAAAAATCAATAGATCACCAAAGCCGCTAAAAAATACTCATTTTTGTACCTATGAATCATCTTTCGTTATCACGTTTTCAGTATTCTGATTACATCATGCTATTTCCGGGAAACTGTCAGTTTATCAGGCATTTATAATATATAATGTCAAACTTGTGTACCAAATTCAGACCTTATTTTTCGTATTTATGCCCATAATGACTTTTAAGGTCTATGCATCCCACAAAATATCGTGATCACGTTTAGGGATTTTTTCCAGAATACCGCGCCTGAACCGTATCCTTATAATAAAAACGTGATTAATTCTTACTTGCTTTATTTTCAGTTTAACTTGAGTTTTGAATTAAATGCTTTAAATTAACATTACCAAACATACCTACCCCCTTTTTTACAACTGTGTATCTTGAATTATTTCACAATGTTTAAGGGTTTCAATTTGAACCAGCAACACTTCAAAAAATCTACAAATAACGAATGTTGAGAAAGTCGGAATAGTTTTTCTGATCTTTGTAAAATGTACGCATTTATCAACTTACGTTTTTTTTAATGGTCAGATGCCCAAATTGAAAAAATTCATTTACTCAATTAATAAAATTTCTCACTTACGTTCCTTTTTCCCTGAGCTTAAGCAAAACATATCCTATTCGTAAATATTAGACGTTCTTCGTATCATATAATCCTAGATAAGTTTAAAACGTGAGTTAAACAATCCACCCCTTCCCATAGAATCCACGATCTTAGATATACAATTCCACTGTTTGTTGTGTTGTAATCTTGACATTGGGACGAGATATGGTTTTGTTATTTGGCCACAAATCTGTTTCCGTAATAATTGCTGGAACATCGCTAGAATCTAAAGCCTAGTTTAGACGGCAAATGCGCAGGCGTCCGTCCCAGCCAATCTCCATTCACAAATTAATGTCGCCGTGTAAACAAGTTAGACTAAGACATCACCAATTTTATAATCTTTCTATCATTTTTTTTCTTAAATCACACGCAATTTCAGTACATGGATCACTTACTTATATTTATACACGTAGAAACAGATCGATACGAAGGCAATACAAGCGTTTACCGACATTGTATTGACGATTTTCAATGGACTTTCTTCGAAAAAAGGTGGACAAACGCTTGTTCCCTGCCCAGAAACGAAATTTTCGTGTATACAAACAATTTTTTTTTTTTCCTTTTTAATTTCACAAAGTATTAACGGAAAAAAACAACAGTTTACTACATAGAAAGCAATATTTCGCTTCCGGTGATATTTTTGGTATAAGAGAGCTTAACGAATGATAGTATTTAAACATTTTGGAGACACCGTGCAAATCGAATGAAGCAATAATTGTGCGGCTGTTAGGAGGCAAGATTTGCGCACCTCTCTTAGTCCATTTAAACTAGGTCCAATAATTGCTGGAACATCGCTAGTATTTTAGGGAGAACAATTTAGTATCATGTTTCCGGGATTCCGGGAAATTCTTCCAACATTTCGGGAACCATAACACATATAATTCACAATAGAAAGTCATACATTGTGCTATAATGGTGATTTATCCCCAAATGCTGCCCTCGTGTCTGTTGGCGAAATATCTTTAATTAAAATTATTATTATGGGAAACGGTACGTAGACGCAGGTAGATATGGAATTCATTTAATAAACTAAGTACGTAAAACGTTTTTGGTTAAAACTTATTCGTACATCAAAATCGAATCTGAATTATAGGCATATAATATTCTACGAGTAGGAGAAATCTATAAGCTTATCTACTTCTAACTAAAGAATTTCCAGTTTTGCCAAAATTGAATTTTTTATATGATAATATGGATTACTTATAAATGCATTTTTTAAATTTAACCATCTCAACAGGCCATGAGGCCCAATTACAGAGGGCAACAACGTCACAAACACCCAGGCTTGAGAAATATTACTTTATATTTTTTTGTGTTCTCACCGAGAATCGAACCCGGAAACGGTCCAGCGTCTTAGCCATCACGCTACGGAGGCCGCTATATTATAATATCTACTCTGTCTTTGCTGCTGTTAAAAGAAATGTATCTTGCTTTTCAGAGTTACTTAGATATATTAGTAGGTACTTATATCGACAAAAATTTGGTGTTTTAATTCATTACTGTTGTTTTGCTTAGATCATTCATATGTATCTCAATTTTTATGAAAGTTTTTGGTTACGTTAGCCAAAAAAATTAACCCTGTATTTTTCCTTTTTTCAGGTAAATAACCACAATCAATATCCACCATACTTCACCAGGTACCTACATACTTCATCACAGTACATAATACGTCAATTCCGAAATGACCAGTCAATACCCAGATTTTGGTAAGTAAAGTTAATATTAAATTCGTTTATGCAACATAACTTCTTAAATAATAACATTTTAACCAGTCTTTTTTTATGAAAATTCCTTATAGTCTCAGTAAATTAATAATATAACCAAATCAATATTTGTGGCTTAAGACATAGTACTGTTATCAAGCGATTTTGATCCATGTTGTATGAGACATACATGTTACGGAAAAATAAAAATCAAATGAGTTTTCCGGGTTGTGAAATTTTGAAAGAAGATGTGTTTTTATACCAACCCAATGAATGAATAACTTACTAGTCATCACGCAGAGAGGATAGAATGCCACAACACTCTGTCCTGGTACACTTCCCTTTGCTTCCTCAACGTTCATACATCTTCTCATGCACGCTCCAAAAAACCATAAATATTATTTCTACTATTGCAATAGCATGGGTGATTTGATTCAATTTAAGTATTTTTTGATTCCCCTTTAACTTGTTAAATATTGATAGCACTCCTGATATACATTTACATGTTTATTGAACTCGATTTTCACGGTAACAGGAAAATTTAGTGCCTACGTACGTACTGAAATCTTGGCCCAGCCGCCTGCTTTATAGCGTTAACCGAAGTGTAAAATGTACCCTTTGGAATTTTATGTGTTTATGCGTGATACAGGTGTTGAGGGTAAATATTGCTATACTAACGTTATGACTGCTGTAAAGATACTTTAGGGCATATCTCCAAGCACTTACACCTTGAATGAGCACTTAGCATATTGTATTTATATGTATGAGGGATAAATTCACAGGAAGGTCGTTTCAACGATGAAAAGGCATTCTGGATTATTTATTGTGCCCAATTTCTCAATGCCTGTTAATACCGGCATCACCGATTATATTAGTGTGGATAGATTTTCTAACATAACTCATGATCTCTTATTAATCTCAGCCAATAAAAGATTTTACAATTGTACAACTTACTTTTCAACTAAGTTGTACAATTGAAGAAAAATGCATGGTTTTATTTGTGTTTTTGCTATGAATTTTCTCAATGCGCGTTTATATCACCCATCTAAACGAGGCCTAATGTGTTGTAATTCTTTAGGGCGTCAGTACAGATATAAAAATGCTTTGTCTCGACCATTTAATTTTACGCGGTGATTTCCATTTTGATGTTTTTCTTAAATAGGAATGTAAAATAAGTGAGCACTCAAATGTTTTCTTTGTTCCATTTTACACCCCTAAGCTCGTGTACTTTTATGGAGATCCAGGAAAAATTAATCACCTAAGACAACTACAAGATTATACGGATTTAAATTAATCCTACAATGAAAGTTAACAGACCTCGATTAATAAATTTATTCATATAATCATCTATAAACTTATTAACAACATTTTGTATGGGTACACTTACTTGGAGACAAATTACTATCTTACATACAGCATAAAGATTTTATGTTAAAAATGCTTAGCAATTCTCTCAATAAATGTCATACAGGATTTAAAACAACGCGACGAATGAATGTAAACGCCTAGATAATCCATATTCATTTTCAGAGCTTACCTGTCTTGTCGAGAAGTTAATAATAATATAAGGTTTTTTATTAATATTTTGAAACAAATACCATTATTTTATTTTCGGTATTTTTGTACTTTATGAATCCTGTTTGATAATGCAGATATTATGGTTTATTTTTTTACCTCATCATTTCGGAAATGCTTAGGTAAGCTAGAGGCAGTGATACTTTATCAATTGAATATTGTCTTTAATGACGATAAAAAGAAAGCTCTGTAGAAATCAGCTAAACTAGTAAGTTTCAAATCGATTATAAAAATTTTTTAACTTTCCCTTCAAAATATTAAGTACCTATTCGTCATCTTTTTATTTTATTTAACTAATTACGTAAATTCTCTTAAAAGCCACGACTATATTATTTACATACATATATAATGGTATTTACTAGAGAGCGAAACTAAATCTACGGAGAAAGCTTCAGGCATTCATCATGAAAGAAAATTAAGCAGATCCTAACTTGATTTTCTTTTACAGAAATTATACACATTCTGCGGTTTGAAGTTACTGAATACCTTTTACAAAGAGATAAAATTGTTATACATTAAAAGACAGTACATAATTATACGCAGAGCAAATACATAAATATATCATATAATTTTATCATCATTGCTAACTTACTTACGACTCTTCAGAACGCAACTATTTTTTTATGTGTTTTTTCAGCCAAAAAATGAACTACATATTGTACTCATTACTAACTTTAGATGTTTACTTCTTAAGTTATATTTATTTGTCAGCCAATGGTTCATTTGCCTTAGAGCCCCCGCAGACTAGAGACTTTCTATCGGGCGATAGGTCAGTCGGGCTTTTAATCAGTATGAAGATGTATGCAAGTGCGCATACTACAACGATCCGTTATCGGCCGATTGCTAAGTTTAATAGGCCTTGCGATTGCCTTTAAACTATCCTATCGATAAACTATCGGCCGATAGCTTAATAAGTATGGCGCTCTTCCACGCGCGCACACTTGCCGATCGTTTAATCGGGCGATAGCTTTCTCCTTCGTAGTATTGCAGCAATTATAACTTTTCTTGACAATATTGTTTCAATATTCATTGCGAGCGCTCTCTTCAAAAGACATTTTTTAACTGGAAAATCATTCGAGAGCAGTTGGCCGCCGACTGTTCTTTAGTGTGCGCACTCATCACCAACCCGACTGTTTTGTTGATTCAGTGTGCGCGCTAGCAGCGCAACCCGACTAAACTATCGCCCGATAGAAAGTCTCTAGTCTGCGGGGTACCTTATAGCAATGAATTACGACATTAATTTATTTACCACATAAAGCCGTCAATATTTACTAGAATGATAGGTTAATAGACCAAAGAGTTTGGACTTTTATACCGTTACGGCTCGATGAACGTCCGATGCCTGGTAAACCGCTTGCATAGCGCGAGTGTATACTATGCGCCTCTCGATTTAAGCTTAGACTATGATTTTCTCTGCGTAATCTATAATATGTACATGAAGTTTGTGTGAAAGCACCAAAACAAAAATGAAATATTTTTTTCTTTAAGTCAATAAGAGTATTATCGTCTTTTTCCTTAAAGTTTTAAGCTTTTTAAAACAGATAATACACTTTGTTAGGTTCTTTATATAATACCAGTACGTGTCAGAAATCAAGATGGATACCATTTATAACAAGGAAATAATCTCCTAGTGTTACTATATTGTAAAAACCGTAATGAGATGCAAACAATTCCTTGATTCCTACTTTACTTGAATCATTAATAGTACGTAGCTTAGTTAAGGGTAAAGCATTCTTACTTCAAACTAAGGGACCAATCATTGTTCAAATATCCACGCAACGAGAGGTTTCTAATTATCTTCAAATTTTCTTTTGGCACTCCTCGTCCCACATTTTATTTTTATTTTAAATTGTCAGTGGGTAGGTAGCCTTTAAAAAAATATTTAAGAAAAATAACATTCTACATATGAATCCAAAAGATCTATTTATTTAAGAACAACTATTAGTTTTAAGTAAAAAAAAAAAAAACAGTAGGTATACGTAATTTACAATAGTTTATTTATATTAGGTTTAAAGCAGTATTACTATATTAATTAGTAATAAGATAATTGCAAAATAAATATTCAATTAAACATTTTCCATATTCCCTTCAAAACATCTCGTCTCTTGTGAGATGAAAATTGTTATTTTAAAAAGGGTTTTTGCTAAAAAGTTAAAAATCGTTACGCTGAATAATGTTATAATTTTATGCATATTATCTCATTCATTATGCATGAAACTTTTAAAACGTGGTTCTACACTGTTATTACATTAACTTTAGAAAACCTGTGATGTACTCTTAACATGAAATGCAGATTTTGAATTCCGCTTTCCGTTTAAATTTGATGTATTTAACTTTTATGATAAAAATACGGATGCAGTTCTGCGACAATAATTAATTTATATAAATCGTATAAATTTATGTATAAAATAGTATTTATCTGAGATTCAAAACACAAAGCAAATCAATTCATACGTTATTCTGTTATAAAAAGGAATTACGTTTTTTACAAATTTACAAAATTTAAAAAATAATTCTAAAAAAATAATCGTAAGAGTTCTTACATAGATTACTTGATTTGACTAAGAATAATACTACTAATACTTTCCTTTATCTGCACCTAATGGTGCATAGGGCACTGCATTAGAACACCATGATCAGTATAAAATATTTTTTTGTTACATGAAGGCAAGATGCTCAGACTAAGAATAATGTATCATGATAAATAATTCATTCTTCTGCTTGACCAATAATTTATATAATTTTTTTAGTAATATATTCAGCCTCTTTTTATTCACATATAACACAATATTACTAATAAAGTTTGTATAATATTTTTATTGAGCAATAAAGTTATGGGTTCTACAAATAATGTAATAAGTAAAATATCGAAGTAAACTATTAAGTCTTAAAACTATCATCTTTCGTGAATATCCTTTGAAGAAGACTGAGTTATTGTCGAACGTAAAAAGTTTTTATTATTTTCGGTGCACCAATGCAGTAATAATATGTGTTTTACTAAATAATTATAGACAACAAATAATAAAGGAAGCAACTTTTAAAATAAATGGAAAAGAAAAACTTGCGTTCCTTAGATAATATGAATTTTCGTTAACCGTGAACTCTCGCCATATTTTGTTTGTGTAGATGCCAACTCAAAAATGATAGATCGCAACAAATTGGTCGTGGCGCCCGTAATTAAATAGTATTTGAAATATTACACGCTAAAATTCAGGTCAAGCTTGCTATTTGACCTAGTTGGATGCAAAGTACCTTATTCACGCTTCATATTTAGGATTTGAAAATCATTTTCTTAACTTTATAATAAATTTATTTCAAATAAAGCTAATATTGGACAATAATGTCAAATTATAGTTTAAACACATATGGGGTCTAAACTTCTACAAAAATAAATTAAAATTACATTTTTATTTATTTTCGAACCCTTAAACTTTGACACTTTTCACTTTAAAAAATCTAAATTATTTGTTTGTCTAGGTTAAAACACAAAAAAAACAGAAGAAAATGAAAATGGTGGTAAACTGTTTATTGCATAACACCGTCCAATTTATCTTACTGTACCTTTGATAATGTCGGAATAAACATTGTCTCGGACCATTACATATATATTTATTTTCACCAAAGTAAAATAAGAGAATTTGAAATGCTAATTTCCTGAAGCATTGGTCGAAAACTTTAAATTTTACCACCTTGACCACATTTATCTTTAATTTTATTTATTTTTTTGTTTCATTTTATTTATTTTAGTCATTTTAACAAACTTTTTTTTAAAATAAGAGAATATCAAAGATGATGCTAAATAAAATGATTATTATTATTATATACACTGCAATTTTTATTGAGGTTAATTATAACAAGTTAAATGACGGTATTTTTTTGTCTACCATCATTAGTCTTCTTCTCGTTGAGAAAGAAATTAACACTTTTTATAAATTTAATAACTGGTGTCATGAAAGCGCCTTTGAATATATTATAACATGGCTAAGTACATAACACTAGGTACATGAATGAACATGAACAACGCATTATCTGCTGTTATGTCAATGTAAAGTACAAGTACAAGCCGTGTACTTAAATATTATATTTTGCAGTTTATGCCAACGGCGCGGCGTGTCTCTAGTCTCTACTACCCTCTATACTCTATAATATG
>JAGVSP010000875.1:150000-151683 GCA_022494985.1 Micrasema minimum
CACTGGAGCAATGATGAGCAGCATTTTAAATTTAGACCATTCGTATGGTCTTATTTTTTTGAGTAAGTAATTTATTTATCTCCTTTAAGTAACGAATTATTTAAAAAAAATAGACGAAGAATACACGCATTCGGTTGATATCTAAAATGTGTGAAAAATCATTTCTCTAGTGCTAAATTCCAGGTAGAAAATCGGGGACTACGATTAAGAAACGCTTCCCCTTGAAATATTTAATAGATACCAACGAATGTACCATATTATTTTTAAATTAAGTATTACTATCTGGTTGGGTAATAAATACCCATACAAAAGCATACCTCGTATGATCTCATTTCAAGGTGTGTTGCGTAAAGATTTTTGCTAGTAGTTTGGTGGCATTAATTATTATGATTAAACCACGGTTTTACTTGTGGTCAACCAAGAATAAAATAATAGCAGTACATGTACCTATTTGAGTAAAACGTTTTTACCTAATGCCAATATTATCTCCTAAAAAGCCGCTTTTCTAAGATACTAGTTTTACTTTCCCCATATCCGCAACTAGTGGTATACGAGTATAGCACACTGCATTGGTAGACCAAGTCATTGAATCTTGATATTTTTTTACATGAAGGCAATATAATCAGTATTACGCCTCAGCTCCAGTCCAAAGTATCAAACATGAAATGCAATGTATCATCATCATCCGCTCCCCTATGTGGAGCATATGGAATCCACAAACTGCCTCCAGGCCAAGCGATTGGCCGCCAGCTCGCGTGCATCCTCCCAAGTCAAGTCCACGTCCCGCAGCTCTGACACAAACTGCCGATGAATTGTCAACAGTGGACGACCGAGACGCCAAGAACCTGATGCCTTGTAAAATAGGCAAGCATGGTTAAGGCTCTCGGGAGGCATACGTAGTATATGACCTAGCCAGCCGGAACGCCTTCGCCGGATGACAGTAGATACCAAGGGTTGCTGTGTCCGTTGCCTCACCTCTTGTGTTCCTTACAAAGTCAAACCACCGCACACCTAAAATTCTTCTAAGACACCTATTCTCAAAACTCAGAAGTCTGCTATCTTGGGCCCTGGTTAGGCCACGATTCGCAGCCATAGAGGAGAACAGGTGTAATGCAGGAGTTATAAAGGCGACCTTTTTTTTTAAACCGAGTAAACATCCGATCTCCAGACAGCTTTTATACTGTTGAATGTCAATGTATAGACCACATTTAAATAAATATCTCCAATTATATGTGCACTTTGTTAGTACCTTTGTATCTCTGTATTAGTACACGGTGACAACATAAAATAAGTTTATGAAAAATAATAAAATGCGTCTCCTGAAAGACGATAACTTTAAAGATGAGATGATTATACATTTTGGCTCTCAGGTAAATATAGTATTATACACGTTAATTAGTTTTGGCCATCAGGTTAATATACTATTATACATGTAAATTAGTTTTGATGATGTGTTTGAATTAAAATATCTTAGTTAGGAAAATGCTATAAAATACCTTTTAACCTACTTCATTTGTTGACAATTTCCCAGCTGTTATTGCTGTAGTACATTTTGCATACAAATGTTCCCAGGAAACAAAAAACAAAAGAGGCGATCATATCGTGAGAAAATTTACCGACCAAAGCGTAGCGGCGACAAACTTTCGGATTTATGGAAATACTCCCTTGTTGTACGTTGTATAG